>JZKD02S0166914.1:524805-552479 GCA_000966675.3 Picea glauca
GGAGGAGAGTTTATTTCAAGTGACTTCAAGGAATTCTGTGACAAGCATGGGATCAAGAGAGAATACACAATCCCAAGAACTCCACAACAAAATGGAGTAGTTGAGAGGCAAAACAGAACAGTGAAGGAAATGGCCAGGTCAATGATAAATGAGAATAACATTGGTCAAACCTACTGGGTAGAAGCAATACACATAGTAGTCCATCTTCTTAACAAATCCCACCTCAGACCACAAAGTGACAAGACACCTTATGAACTATGGTTTGGGAGACCTGCTTCAATTAAACACTTCAAAGTCTTTGGTAGTAAATGCTACATAAATAATAATGATGAGAACCTTGGCAAATATGATGACAAGGCTGATGAAGGTATCTTCTTGGGGTATGCTACAAACAGTAAAGGATATAGATGCTATAATAAGAGGCTACATAAAATGGTTGATTGTATTGACGTAAGAGTTGATGAAGAAATCCCAGCAAGAGAGGTGTACAGTAATGAGTCTTCTACAGAAGACACAGCTAAAGCCGAAGATGAATAGGTCCAAGAATCAAAAAATGAAGACTCTGAATCAGATGAAGACACAGATACTCAGACAGATTCAAATCAGCAGACAACTTCAAATTCCTCCTCCGGAATCACTCAAAAGAATCATCCTGCAAGTCAGATAATTGGTGAAAAAGACAAAGGTGTACAAACTAGGAGAAATCTAATCAAAAACACCGAACAATCACATATAGCTTTCATATCTATGCTAGAACCCAATAATTTTAATGAAGCTAGCAAAGATGAACATTGGGTTAAAGCAATGAATGACAAACTTGATCAGATTGAGAAAAACAATACGTGGAGATGGTTCATAGACCGGAAGGTAAAAATATCATTGGTTCCAAATGGATCTTTAAGAATAAGTTGAATGAGCAGGGACAAGTTGTCAAGAACAAAACAAGATTGGTATGTAAAGGCTATGCTCAAATAGAAGGACTGGATTTTGATGAAACATTTGCGCCCGTAGCAAGGTTGGAAGCTATCAGAATATTTCTTGCCTATGCTTGTCATAAAAGGTTTAAATTCTATCAAATGGAAGTCAAGTCAGCTTTTCTAAATGGAGATTTAAATGCAGAAGTCTATATGGAACAACTAGAGGGTTTCAAACTGTCTGATAACCCTGACTTAGTATGCAAGCTGAAGAAAGATTTATATGGGTTAAAACAAGCTCCTCATGCTTGGTATCATAGATTGGATACATATCTCAAAGACAAAGGGTTCAAGAGAGGAATAGTTAACAACAATCTATATATCAAAACAGAGGGTGATGATTTGCTCATTGTGTTGGTCTATGTAGATGACGTCATCTTCGGATGTAATAAGGATTCATTGGTAAAATGGTTTGCTTCTTCCATGGAGTCTGAGTTTGAAATGTCTATGATAGGTGAACTGTCATTTTTTCTTGGTTTGCAAATTACTCAGAGGTCTGAAGGGATGTTCATTTCTCAAGAAAAATATCTAAGAGAAATGTTGAAAAGGTTTCAAATGGAAGATTCTAAACCTGTGGGCACACCTATGGTAACTGGGTGCAAATTAAGCAAGGATGATGACTCACCTGATGTTGATCAAAGTTCATATAGGTCAATGATAGGCAGCCTGTTGTACATCACAGCATCTCACCCAGACATAATGCATGTTGTTAGAATGGTAGGAAGATATCAGTCTGCACCTAAACAGAGTCATTTGCTAGCTATCAAAAGGATATTCAGTTATTTGAAAGAAACAATGACTTATGGTCTGTGGTATCCCAGAAATCAGAATTTTCAGTTAACTGCTTATTTAGATGCAGATTGGGCAAACTGTGTTGATGAGAGAAAAAGCACCAGTGGAGGAGCATTCTTCCTGGGTGACTCATTAGTAGCATGGCTTAGTAGAAAGAAAAGTTCCATCTCTTTATCGACTACAGAGGTCGAGTACATTGTTGTTGCTACCTGTTGTACTTAGGTATTATGGATGATTCAAACACTTGCAGACTTGGAGGTAAAATACACAGCACCGATCCCAATTCATTGTGATAACACTAGTGCCATCAGTATGTCTAAGAATCATGTATTCCACTCCAAGACCAAGCATATTCCATTAAAATACCTTTTTCTGAGAGAGCGGGTCACCAATCAGATTGTTCAGGTCCATTACATTCTGACCACAAAACAAATTGCAGACATCTTTACTAAACCCCTAGCCAAGACACCATTTGAATATCTCCGACAGAAGTTGGGTGTCATCCCATCTCACATCTAAGAAATTCCATCCTATTAGGGGGAGTTTGTATTGGTTGAACATATGATACCTCCTAAACATACTGCAACAGCTCAGGGGGAGCGTGTTTTCTTTGACATTGATGTCAAAGGGGGAGAAAAGGATTGGTATGGACCGGATGCTGTAGTTGGAGGTCCAAACATATGAGCGCAACCGTTCAGGGTTGCCATCAATGCCAAAGGGGGAGATTGTTGGCATGTTTACAGACAGGTGTGCTTGTCATTGATGGAAAGATCAGAGTATGCAGCGATGGAAAAACAGGGACTACGTAAGCTCAGGAGGATAAGTGTAGAGGTGCACGCAAAGTGCAAGAGTGTGTTTGATCATTTGATGGAAAATAGGCAGGCAAGGAAGTTCAGGGACAAATTGATCTGACTCCATTTCGGAGTTTCAGATACCGGGCATTGGAGGAGTCAAGGAAGCAACTCACGACAAGAATGTCGAAACGGCGAAATGCGAAACACCGGAATATGTTCATCTGACTCCATTTCAGAGTTTCGGATACCGGGAGATTGAGAAGTCAAGAGTTGAGACTCTTCAACATAGGAGTCCCGTAGTTGCGAAATCCAGAATCCTGAAATAGGCACATAAACGAAGAGTTTCACAGACCGAGAAATAACTCCATTTCGGAGTTTTGGATACTGGGATTTGGAAGAGTCAAGACTCCTCATCATCAGGAGTCCCGGAATCGTGAAATGCGAAACACCGAAATCCAAAAAGCAGGAGACAGTTCCGGATACCAGAAGTTGAAGTGTCAAAACACTTCACCACAGGAATCCCAGAATCACGAAATGTGAAACACCGAAATCCCGAAAGAAGGAGAAAGTTCCAGATACCGGGAGTTGAAGTGTCAAAATACTTCACCACGGGAGTCCCGAAATCGCGAAATGAAAAACACCAAAATCCCAAAAGCAGGAGACAGTTCCGGATACCGGGAGTTGAAGTGTCAAAACTAATCACCACAGGAGTCTCAGAATCGCGAAATGCAAAACACCGAAATCCTGAAAGCAGGAGATAGTTTTGGATACCGGAGTTTCAGAAACCGGGAGATGGAGTCAAGTGTCAAGACTCCTCATCACAGGAGTCCTGAATTTGCGAAGTGCGAAAAGCCGAAAAGATGATCTGACTTCATTTCATAGTTTCCCAGACCGGGACTTATAAGTGTCAAGAACATTCACAACAAGAATGCCGAAATCATGATATGCGAAATTGCGAAGTGATCTGGGCCGATAGATCTAGGAGGAGAATGTGGCAGACCACGTCAGAAAGGACAGGTGGAAGACTATGACACATGGCATGATCAGACAATGACAATAGGCATTTCAGGCCACTGGAAATCACAATTTTGAGTGACACGTTACAGCCACTACACGTCATCGAGTGATGCAAGACTAACCTCACTCCGGAAGTTTTTGCTTCGGGAGTTTTAACTCCTCCACTCCCCTAAAGTCCCGAAGGCTAAAGTCCCAGAGCAGAGGATAGTCATCTGATCACCACGGATCGAGGACCGTTGATATGGAGATCGAAGCGCTTGTGTGATTGGAGAGTGGTCATATTTCGGTGGTCACATCGTCGAAGAACTGTAGAAGAGAGCTCAAAGCAGCGAGCTCCATTTTGGAGTTTCGGGGATCGGGACATGGAGTGTAAAGAAATCTTCACATCAAGGATGTCGAAATGATGAATTGTGAAATTGTGAAAGAACTTTAAGGATAAGCACTCAGTCACCAATGGTGGTCACATCGTCGAAGAGCTATAGGGAAAAGCTTGAAGTGGCAAGCTCCATTTCATAGTTTTGGGGACCGCAACTTGGAGAGTTGAGATGCCTCGCAACAAGAATCATCGAAATGAGAAAACACCTTTTGGTGTAGCCTATGGTCACAGCCATTGGTCACATCGATGGAAGATGGAGGAAGGAGCTATTGCAACCAAGCTCCATTTCGGAGTTTCGGGGATCGGTACGTGAAGCGTAAAGAAACCTTAACCACAGGAATCGCGAAATTCTGAAGTGCCGAAATGAGAAATAAACACAAGATCCTACAGATCCAATCCAATGGTGTAGGTGTTTTTGAATATGATCAGAGGGATACTTTTTCACTTCACAGTGTAACTTCTAGAAATCACTGATGGTTTCTGCTAGAGGAATCGAAGAGACTTCTATGTGATTGCCAGAGGAGCTGAAGAGTCTCTAGGAATCTACCAGTGGAATGAAGATTGTTCGTAGAGGCAATTGACAGATGGATCTAACTGCCAGAGAAGCTGAAGAGTTGCCATGATGAACAGGTAGAGTACTCAACATGAGAGAGCATGGAGAATCATGGGGGATTGGGTGCACAAGGAGAATAGAGACTATAAGTATGCTAAAAAAAGAAGAGATGAGGGTTGTTTTTGTGGCTTTTGGGTGTGATTGAGGTGTGAAGAAGGAGGCAGAGTGCAGCAGCAGAAATCTATAGAAGGGGAATGGTGCATTGAAGGGACATAGCGCAAAGAGCATAACAAGAAAAAGAACAAAAATCACAAGGAGTGTGGGGAAGACACTGATGCAGACAGAGCAGCGCAGTGTAGTAGAACAGTGATGAGACTAGTAAGCCATTGAAGAACTTTATATCATTGTAATAAGTCATAATAGCAAAGATTTATATTTCAGGGTGGTAGGGAGGTGCAAGGGAGAATTGTTGTTCTCTACTTTATAGGTTGGTGCCTGTATGATTGGAAGTTAGTGCTTCCATCCAATTGGCGCTGGAACACTTGGGGAGTTGGTGCTTCCCTCTAGTTGGTGCTAGAGAAACCGGGGAGTTGGTGCTTCCCTCTAGTTGGTGCTAGAGAAGCCAGAGAGTTGGTGCTCTCAGCAAGTAGCATCTTGCAAAACAAAGGTTGCAGCCTCATTATGAGTTGGTGCTCATATGTATGATAATGTAAAGAATGTAAAGATTACTTATCATATAAAGAAGAAGAGGTTTTTACCCTTATGGGTTTCCTCAGGAAATATTTGTCTCTGTGTATCTCATATGTGTGACAGACATTGAATGTGCTATTACTTATTTCACTGCATTATTGTGATTATCATTGAGTTCTTTCTAAAGAGTTTAAAATAAGCATAATTTTTTAAGCACGGTAACAATTGATTCACCCCCCCTCTCAGTTGTCCAACAAAGCTAACCCAGAAAAGATCATCGAGAAAGGAAAGGCTTCACAAGGAGCCTCTTCATCTATTTTCTCAGGTACTGTTGGGAACTTACCTTACTCTACTTTTCAAACACTAGTAGTTGTATCTAGCATTTCTAAATTACCTACTGTTGAATCTCCTCTAAATTTAAAATTAGGATAATTTCATGTTGAATATTCAACTTTTTCTCCTCAACTGAAAGAAGAAGGTCTTGAAAATTTGATGTTCTTGCATCCCCTGAAGTTGTAAATTGGTTTAGGATTGAGAGTCTAGATGATTTTCCCCTCTTAGGTTCTCCCTCTCCTCACTCTTTTAAATTTTTTGTGACCAAAGAAGAAGGAGCCCATGTTCCTCTTGAGTTTTCCCCATCCACTTCCAAGACCTGACCACTTTTTGTTAAAGCTGAAACTCCTCCATCTTATACTCCACCTTTTCCTAAGATTCATGATATACATATTACATCTTTTCCTATCAAATCACTTCCTACTTCCCCTAGGACTCAAAATCTTCCTTTTCCTAATCCAATGGTAGGTGCAAACCCTCCTCTTAATAGGATGGATGCCATTCTGGCTGCTAGGTATGCTCCCCTAGTGATGCCTCAGCATATGATTTCCCTCCAAATAGGATATTACCTAAAGTATATACCCAAGTTCACAGAAGAGGAGGATATCACTGCAGAGGAACACCTTGCAAATTTTTATAGCTATGTTGATAATCTGAATATTGAGAATGAGGATGTTTTGATGAGATTTATTGTACAAAGCCTTGATGGGCAAGCCAAAAAATGGTTTAGAAGTTTATCTCTTGGATCAATTGTTGGGATTGAATCCCTTGATGATGCCTTTTTAAGTAATTTGTGTGACAAGAAGGATTTTCTGTATTATATCACTGAATTTGGGTCCCTCAAAATAAAACAAGGTGAATCAGTATCAGACTTTTCAAAAAGGTTCAACAAAATGTATAATAAAATCCCTAATGAGATCAAGCCTACTGAAACCTCTTCCAAAATAATATATGCTAGTGCCTCTGACTTTGAGTTTTGTCTTTTGTTAAGAGAGAGAAGATCTACTTCACTATCCCATATGCAAGATGTTTCCCTATAAGTGGAATCAAACATATTGGTTGCAGACAAATTAAGAGGAAAATCTGATAGGGATAGGAGGAAACAAAAGGTAAAAGTTTCCACTTCTTATGCTTCAGCAACTAACCCTCAGGTGGATGAATTTTGCTAAGTTAGTCAAGTCACTTTCTGCAGAAATGGAAAAACTGAAACTTGAGGGGAGACAAGTCAATATAAATACACAATGTTTTGGAAACAGGAACAATTTCATAAAACAAAATAATGCTCCTCAAATTCTTCAAGGAGATCAAAGGAATAGAGATGATCAAAAGGTTCAGAATCCTCTTCAAAACAATCTGGTTGATGATGAATAATGAGAAAATGAGGATACTAATCAAGAAATTCACTATCTAGGAGACACGTCTACTTCCCCTCACCTAACTCAATCTTCTTATGAAGAGTCTCTGATGAAAATCCAGTTAAATGAGTTAAGTAAGGGTGAGAAAACAAATGAAAATCAGAATAAGTACAACTTGAGGTCAAAACAGAAAGAGGGAAATCCTAGTACATCATATCATCCTAATAAATCAGAACCCCCTACTAAAACAATGGTTGCACCAAAGAAAGGAAATGAAGAACAAAATAATCATCATGTGATTAAATCCCATGTCCAAGAAGTAAAAGAAATTATGAAATCTCCATCTTCCTTTAACTTTAAAAGTGAAATTTAGAATATTAAAATTCCAATCTCGTTCCTAGAATTGATAAAGAATGAAGATTTCAAGAAGTCCATTTCTGAGATGTTGCAGACTGAGTTTTCTTCTCATTCAACAGATTTAGTAAATTTGCAAGATGAAAAAACTCCAGTCATATTAGGACCCCTAGTAGAAGATAGAGATGACTCTTCTCCTCATTTTTATACCTCATTCAATGTACATGACAAGATCTTACAAAATTGCTTGATGGACTCAGGTGCATCTCACAACCTAATTCCTAAATTTGTCATGGATGAATTGGGTTTAGAGATCACCAAAGCATATCATGATCTATATTCTTTTGACTCAAGGAAAGTGAAATGCCTTGGGGTTATCAAATATTTGGTTTCTACCCTTTTTCAATTGTCCATGAAGAGTATAGTGATGGATATAGTAGTTACAAATGTTCCCCCTAAGTTTGGGATGTTATTTTACATATCATGGATTAAAAGGTTGGGAGGAACATTGCAGATGGATCTCTCTTATGCCACCATACATGTCTTCGGGGGTGAACATAAAGGTTTTATAGGGAGACACAGTTGGACTATATTATGAGTGATGAAGGTAACCCCACCAACCATCCTATTTATGTTGTTTACACCGATTTTGGATCTAGCATTTTGCAGGTCACTAATCTTCCTCAGTCACCTCTGGAAATTAGAAAACATTCACCAACATCCTGTAAAACAGTTAAACTAGGTGCTCAAATCTGGAAAATGTATTTTTATGGGGCATCTTCTAAAGATAATGTTGGTGCTGGATTTGTTTTCATTTCCCCCTCTCAAGAATTCATAACTTTGTATTTCAAGTTATAATTTGAAACCACGAACAATATTTTTGAATATGAGGCTCTAGTTTTGGGGGTAAGGGTTTTTAAAGATATGAAGATTGAGGAATTATCAATTTTTGGAGATGCGGAGCTGATTGTACATCAGATCAGAAATATATACCAGGAAAATCATCCAAGGTTGAGGACCTACAGGAATGAGGTATGGGATCTTATTGATAATTTCTTCCTAGCTTTCAACATATCCTTTGTTCCTAGAGAAGAGAATGCATTGGTTGATTCCCTAGTTGTTTCTTCTAGTAACTTTAAAGTTCCACTACCTCCTAAAATCAAGTATGATGTTGAAGTAAAATATAGGCCTTCCATACCTGAAAATGTCAAACATTGGAAGGTTTTTGAAGATGATCTTGAGATAAAAATATTTCTGGAAACAGTAGAAGAATTTTATCCACTTCACATTGATCAACATCCAAATGATAAAAACATTCCTCATGCTGATAAATTCCTGAACAAGATTGCACACCACAAGATTGTCGAGTTTCCTAGCAATCACATCCCCAAGAGATTGGTTCCTTTAGAGAGATTATTTGATAGTAATGATGTGGCTATCGAAGTGAGAGGTTCAAATGAAGATGTCGATTTGACATAATGCAATCTAGGTATTGATGAAAATCCCAAGTATGTCAAGTTGTCTAGTAGTTTGTCAGAAAAATAAAGAGCAGAGTATATCAAACTATTAAAGTAATTTGCTTATGTCTTTGCTTGGAAGTATGATGATTTGAAAACTTATGACACAAGTATTATTGAGCACAAAATACTTTTGAAGGAAGATACCAAACCATTTAGACAGAAACTAAGGTAGATCGATCGTATGTTGTTGCCCATCATGGAGAAGGAGGTCAAAAAATTGTTTGATGCTCAGATCATCATACCTTTGAGGTATTCTGAGTGGATAGCTAATCCTGTCCCTGTTAGGAAAAAAGAATGGAGAAATCAAACTTTGTGTTGATTTCATAAATTTGAACAGATGTTCTAGGAAAGATAACTATCCCTTGCCCAAGATGGAGCATATTTTGTAAAGAGTGATAGGCTCAGCAAGGATGCCCATGATTGATGGTTTTTCAGGATACAATCAGATTTATGTTATTCCTGAAGACAGGGAGAAGACAACATTCACCACTCCTTGGGGTACATTCATGTATGCCAAGATGCCCTTTGGTCTCATGAATGCAGGGGAAACCTTTCAGTGTGCAATGGATATTGCTTTTATTGGAGAAAAATATAAGTTTGTTGTGATCTACTTGGATGAAATCACAGTGTTTTCAAAATCTGATCAAGAGCACTATCAACATTTAAAGAAGGTGTTCCTAAAATGCATAAAATTTGGATTGTCACTTAATCCCAAGAAATCCATCTTTCATATGAAGGAAGGTAGGTTGTTGGGACATATTGTCTCAACTGAAGGGGTAAAAATTGACCCAAGTAGAGTAGAGGCCATTAAGACTCTATCTCTCCTTAGGTCCAAGAAAGAAATGCAGTCTTTACTGGGTAAGATAAAATTCTCTAGAAGATTCATTTCTAATTTTACTGAGTTGGTTGAGTTTATCACATCAATGATGAGAAAGGGGAATGAGGTTAAATGGAAACTTGAATCTAGAAATTGTTTTGATCAAATTAAACAAGCACTGACTGAAGCACCTATTCTTATCAGCCCTGATTATTCAAAAGAATTTCTGATATTTTCTTTTGCCTCAAATGATACATTGGTTGTTGTCCTCCTTCAAAAAACTCAGATGGAATGGAGCAGCCTATTTATTTTTTCAACAGGGATTTCAGAGATGTTGAATTCAGGTATGACATCATGGAGAAGCAAGCTTATGCTTTGGTCAAATCCATCAAAGCTTTCAGAGTATATGTTTTGCATTCCAGAATTATTTCTTTTGTCCCTTCATCCCTTGTTAAAGAAATTATAATTCATCCTGACATAGATGGAAAGAGAAGTAAGTGGATTGCCAAAATTCTGAAATTTGACCTTGAGATGAAACCTACCAAGCTGGTGAAAGGTAAAAGTTTAGCTAGATTGTTAGCTAAATCAAATTGTAAGGAATTTGGGGTTAATTTCATGAATGCAGATTATGTATATCAACAGACTAATATTATTAGTTGCAGCTCACATATCAGCCCCAAATTGACAAAGTGTAGTTGGTACAAGGACCTCATCCATTTCTTGCAGACATTGCAGTCTTATACTAGACTTGAGAAGACTAAGGTGAGGGATTTAAATCTCAAAGCAATCAGATATTGCATTGTTGATTATGTTTTTATTGGAAGGATCCTATAGGGGTTATTTTAAGATGCTTGGATCCAGATGAGGCAAAGCAGACCATGACTGATTTTCATGATAGCCTATGTGGAGGTCATCATTTTTGGAGGACCACACCATATAAAATACTCAGAGTTGGGTACTTATGGCCTAGTTTATTCACTAATATATGTGAAAATATTAGGGCCTGTGACAAATGTCAGAAATTCTCAAGCAAGCAACAGCTAAAAAAATTTCCTATGAAGCCCATAATGGTATCTAGTCCTTTCCATCAATGGGGATTAGATTTCATTAGAGAAATCCATCCAGCTTCAAGTGGCCAACATCGTTGGATCTTGACTACCACTAATTATTTCACCAAGTGGATAGAATCCATTCCGACAAGAAATGCAACACATAAAGCAGTCATTGGCTTCCTGGAAGACATTTTGTCAAGGTTTGGATGTCCTAAAAAGATTATGATTGATAATGTTGTGGATTTTAAAGTTGAACCTCTAGTCAAGTTTTGTGAAAATTTTGGGATCCATCTTATTCACTCTACTCCTTATTACCCTCAAGGTAATGGCTTGGCAGAATCCTCCAACAAAAGTCAAGTAAAGATCATCAAAAAACTATTGGATGATAACAAAAAGTCTTGGAATTCAAAGTTGAAGTTTTCTCTATGGGAAGATAGAGTAACTACCAAGAGATCAATTTATACTACTCCACTTCAGTTGGTATATGGAACTGAGGTTTCTTTTCCTACTCAACTAGCATTACCTATGGCAAAGTTTCTTCAATACCAACAAGGAGAGCCAGATGATATGATCAAGAGGATGCATCAGCTAGTAGAATCACAACAAACCAGGGAGCAACTCTTTGATAAATCACAGAGACATCAGCAAAAGATCAAGCAAGATTTTGACAAGAAGGTAAAGAAAGAATATTTCCAATTGGGAGACCTGTTGCTCAAATGGGATGCACAAAGGAAGGACCAGGGAAAACATGGTAAATTCGAATCTTTGTGGATTGGTCCTTTCAATATTTCTGAAGTTTTGCAAAATAACACTTTCAAATTGCAGAGCTTGGAAGATACTGAATTTTCTAGTGGCCCAGTCAATGGGCATTTTATGAAGAAATATTTTCCTTGAAGCCATGAATGGCTTCCTTTCATTGTAAATATCAGTTTTAGTTTTTTTTATTTGCTTTCAATAATGACCCCATAGACCTTGAATAAGGAACTGGAACTACATGTTCTTGGAAGCTCACATGAAGCATGCCATCCCCTATGGAGCCAAATGTTATCACATAGAATTGCAAGGGTCAAAAATCATTTCATTTTTTTATTTTGAGTCATAGGTTTTCTTAAGTTTTAGGTTTTTATGCCCCTTTTCTATAGTCATATTTCAAATTTTGATTTAAATAAGTTAAGGTTAGTTTGGATTTGGTATAGAGTCCTTGGGTTAAGTATTTGTTATCATAACAAGTTGAATATATCTTCATGAGTCGCATCTTTGAAACTTTCCATAATCACCTTGACATCTCACACCTCCATGTTGTACACAAGATCCTCCTTTGTCACATTTCACCCATTTAGTTGTCAAATCATAGTTGATTTGTGTGCTGGCAAATCACTAGGAGAGTTCGCAGCGCATTCAAAATTACTCCATGCATTCATTGCCATAATTGCATTTATGGATCATGTCAAAGAAGATCTCATTGTTTTCAGAATTGGTATTTTTTTAAAAAATCCATGGATTGTGTCATAAAAGTTTCTAACAGTTTCTTCCAAGTGTGAAAATCATGTTTGAGCTCGGCGTTGTGAACCTGGTGTTACAGACAGGCGTTGCGAACTCAGCGTTGTGAACTAGCTGAAGAGGGGAGTTGGAGGTTGTACTAATTGCATATATTCCCATTCAAACTTAACAACATCAGCATCAAACACAAGTCCACTAGGTACTCCATGAGAATTTACACGTTGTTTAAAGGTTGAAGGAGAGGTTTTTGTTGGTTTCACCTATCGGCGTTGCGAACTATTCTATTCTATTGATGTATTCCTTCAAATTGATTTCATTCATGCTCTAAACCTTGCTCATTAAACCTCATCACCTTAAATACCTCATCTAGCCTTCCCACTACTCAGAATTCATTTGCTCCTCTGATATTTCCCAACGTTGTGAACCATCTGTTATGGCCCTGCGAACCATGTGTTGTAGATTCAGCACTGCGAACCCTCTGTTCCAGTTTTGTTGAAAATCCTTCCTCTGCATACTTGGAAAGCTCAAATTTAAAGGAGTTACTCTGCACCCATCTCATCTTGGATTTTATGGTTGATCTGTTGTAAGATTGGGTTTAAAGATTGCATGCATTTTCATGTTGTTAAATGATACTTGTATTGTCATAAAATCCTTTTTTTAAGCAGAGAATTCACAGGTGTCTCCCTCTTATTGTAAATTCCAGATGTCTTTCTTTATATATCATGTTTGAAGAATTCCATATATCATTCTTGAAAGTGCATAAAGAGAGTTGTACAAAAATCTTGTACAAGGTCAGCCTATTGAAAAGAGTTTGTCATCAAAACCCTAGTTTCTTATATCCTTGTTTTCATACATCTACCTATTATTACAACTCACAGAAATCATTCCTCAACAGCAGTTATGGAAAACCCACATCATAAGAAAACTCACAAGGGAGGGGGAATCGTGAGAACAAATCCCTATGATATGCATCTTTTTTATTATGAACCCTTGATCAGAGAGGCTTTCCAGAGGGTAGTTTGTATCATTTTTTGTCAAAAAATGCAGAGGGGGCACCCAGAGGTGGCTAGGGAATTTGCACTAAATTTCAATTGGACCAAAACCAGGGTTGGAATATTAGAGTTTGAAGTTCTAGAATTTTCCATCTCTACTGCAACAAAGATACCTAACACTGGAGAAAGGTGGTTCAAGGATATGACATTAAATGATTATTTATCCAAGGAGTTCCTTAAACCAAAATACCAAGAGGCAAATATGTCCATGTTAGGATATTTAGACACTTAGGAGTTAGCTAATATCTACTTGGTCTATTGTGTCGTTAGATAAAAGTGTGTTTTCTAGTGTGTTTCTTTAGTATGCATTAGTATGCACTTGTAGTTAGGAAATCCAACGATCACGATATGTTCCAGACATAGAGTGATCTGACGGTTCATACTCTCATCGATCTTAACGGCCATTGATCCATGACTTAACACCCGATTGGTCCATGACATCTATTTAAAGAGCATGGAGGGTCATTTGCTAATGATCGATTGTGAGAAACTCTATTGTAAAATCTCTCTGTAATCTTTTTCTTTGCATTAATAAACTGTTGCAATTGGTTGCATTGGCTAGGGTCGTGGATGTTTCCCCGTAGGGGTTTTACCACGTGAAAACATCGGTGTGTTGATATTTGATCTGGTTATGTGAGTGGTTATTGAAGGTGTTCGTCCTCTGTTGGAATACCTGTGATGTCGAACATGGTATCAGAGCCTGTTTGAAGACCCGCTCATGTTGTAGATCGAGATTGTGAAGCCGAGTTGTCTCATCTCCATTTCATGTCATTTACATACATTTATGGGCTGAGAGGACTGTTCCATTGCATATAGAGCACTCATTTCATTCAAGAACACTTTTCGTTTCATTCGAAAAGGTTTCCATTTGCCCAAGATACGGCCATTACAGTCAGATTTGAAAGTATAAAGTTTGAATACGCATTTTTTTAATTTTTTGCAGAGAAGTATTTTGGTTTTATTTCAGTTTTGTATTTTTTATTTTCAGGTTGCTACTCTTTAGATCTACGTATGTTCCTAATCATGTTCTTGCAACTGGAATTGCCGATGATATTACCAGGTTGTACAAGTTTGACAACTTTGGGTCATCATCTTTTTCATCAGTTTTTATTGCTCATAGCGATGACTTGAGCAAACTTTGGCATGAGCGGTTTGGTAATCTAAACTATCGCTCATTGTGGCAACTATGTAATCAACAGATGGTGATTGGTCTTCCTCTTGTTTCATGCAGAGATGGTGTTTGTGTCAGTTGTGTTCTCGGAAAACATCATCGGGGCAGTTTTGAAAAACATGCCTCTTGGCATGCCTCAGGTCCTTTGCAGCTTGTTCACAGTGATTTGTGTGGTCCACTTTCTTCTCCTTCTTTTTCTGGGTGCAAGTATTTCTTAACTTTCATTGATGAATTTTCTAGGTGTACTTGGGTTTACTTATTAAAACTTAAGAGCGAAGTTTTTGACAAGCTTTTGGCCTATAAGGCCCTTGTAGAGAAGCAATCTGGACATCAAATTCAAAGGTTAAGAACAGATAATGGAGGAGAATATGTGAACAATAATTTTACAAAATACTGCACTACATAGGGAATCCAAATGCAACACATTGTTCCATATACACCACAAAAAAATGGTGTTGTTGAGAGAAAGAACCTCACATTAAAAGAAATGGCTAATTGTATGATCCAATCTAAGGGATTAAGTCTAGAGTATTGGGCGGAAGCCATCAACTGTGCAAATTAAATCGTAAATCGCACTCCCACAAAGGCTCTTAAAAATATAACATTGGAAGAAGCTTGGACTAAAATTAAACCAGATGTAAGTCACTTCCGTGTATTTGGCAGTATAGCATGGGCTCACATTCCTGATGAGAAAAGGAAAGCATTGCAGCCTAAAAGTGAGAAGTGTATATTTGTTGGTTATTCTGGATATGTCAAAGGTTACAGACTTCTTCAATCACATTGTAATGAAATTATTATTAGAAGAGATGTTAAATTTGATGAAAATCTTTTGGCCTGTGAGCCTAATTCGACATTTGTGTTTTCTTTGGCCTGCGAGCCTAATTCGGCGGTTGTGCCTTCTTCGGCCTACGAGCCATGTTCGGTGTTTGTGCATTCTTATGATTTGGTTTCTTCTTCAGATGATGACAGTGAGGATGAAAATCCACCTCCGCCTACTCACCCTCCTCCAGATGAGTCCTTTGAACCTGAACCAACACCAGCTCCACTTCTTCCTAGATGGGTTTTTTCAACACGAGAAGCGGGTGGTGATCTTGTCAGTGATCCTTCAGATCAACGTCTGACACGTTCATAGTTCCAGCGGGCCTCTTCTCTTTTGGCTCAAGTTTTAGAAACTCATGATCCAAAGACATTTGCAGACACTTCAGGTCATCCAGATTGGGATACAGCAATGAATGAAGAGTATCGTTCTTTAATGGAAAACGATACTAGGGATCTTGTACCTCTTCCAAAAGGAAGAAAACTTGTTAGATGAAAATGGGTATATAGAACTAAGTATGCATCAGATGGAAGTGTTGAAAGACACAAGGCTCGGTTAGTTACCAAAGGATTTTCCCAAGCTGAAGGGATTGAATATAATGAAACCTTTGCCCCTGTAACAAAAATGAATTCCATCCGCCTTGTTCTTGCCCTTGCTGCCTCACATAAATGGGAGGTCCATCAGATGGATGTTAAATCAGCCTTCTTGCACGGATATTTGCAAGAATAAATCTACATGGAACAACCTCCTGGCTATGTCCAGAATGACTCTAGCCTTGTTTTTCGCCTCAAAAAATCTCTTTATGGTCTCAAGAAAGTTCCCTGAGCTTGGTATGCCAAAATGGACAGCTTTCTTATTGCCACTGGATTCTCTAGATGCCATTCTGATCCTAATGTCTATACCAAGAAAGTAGGAATCCATCTCATAATACTTGTCCTTTATGATGATGACCTTATCCTTACTGGCAGTGACTCAAAACTTTTAAACCATGTGAGAACCAGCCTTAAGATGAAATTTGAAATGACAGACTTAGGCTTTTTTCACTATTTCCTTGGCCTCCAAGTTTTTCAAACCAATGAAGGAATTTTTCTTTCCCAGTCTAAGTATGCTTGTGACCTTCTTCGTCACTTTCACATGGACAATTGTAAACCAACCCCTTCTCCCTTCCAGTCTGGAGTCAATCTTACTTCCACCTGTACTTCTCCTGAAGTTGATGCCACCTTGTACCGTTAGTTAGTTGGTAGCCTCTTATACTTGACTCATGCTCATCCTGATCTTTACTTTGTTGTTGGTCTTGGTGCCCGGTATATGCAAATGCCCCATGAAATCCATTATAAAGCAGCTAAAAGGATACTTCGCTATGTTCGTGGTACAGTTCAGTTCGGGATACATTATAGTTCATGGGGGAATCCTTTATTGGTTGGTTTCACTGATTCAGATTGGGTCGGCAACCTTGATGATCGGAAGTCTACTGCAGGTTATGTTTTCAACCTTGGTTTAGGACCTATCACTTGGGCCTGTAAGAAACAACAGTCTATTGTACTTTCTTCAGTAGAAGCAGAGTATCGAGCAGTGGTAAATGCAAGTCAGGAAGCTCTGTGGCTTCGACAAATCCTTTCAGAGTTTGGATTCCAGCACCAGCATCCGACTAGCCTTTGGTGTGACAATCAGAGTGCCATCAAGCTCGCCAAAGACTGAGTTCAACATCAACGTAGCAAACACATCGAGATACACATGCACTTCATCAGAAAGCTCATTCATGATCAAGTTATTGAAATGTTATTTTTCCCTACAGAAGATCAAGTTGCAGATGTTTTCACAAAGTCTCTTACAGAAGTGAAGTTTTCCAAACTTTGATCTATGTTAGGAGTTCAAGAAGTTGTCATTAAGGGGGATAGGCTCTAATGCCTCCTTCCTTCTCCTATTGTGTCACTATTGTAAATCCTTCAATCATATCCCAAGTTGTTCTTAAGGGGGTATGTTAGGATATTTAGACACTTAGGAGTTAGTTAAGATCTACTTGGTCAATTGTGTCATTAGGTAAAAGTGTGTTTTCTAGTGTGTTTCTTTAGTATGCATTAGTATGCACTTGTAGTTAGGAAATCCGACGGTCACGATATGTTCTCGGCATAGAGTGATCCGACGGTTCATACTCTCCTCGATCTTAATGGCCATTGATTTGTGTCTTAACACCCGATTGGTCCATGATCTCTATTTAAAGATAATGGAGGGTCATGTGTCGATGATCAATTGTGATAAACTCTTTTGTAAAATCTCTATGTAATATTTTTCTTTGCATTAATAAACTGCTCCAAGTGGTCGCGTTGGTTGGGGCCGTGGATGTTTCCCCGTAAGGGTTTTACCACGTGAAAATATCAGTGTCTTGATCTTTGATCTGTTTATGTGAGTGGTTACTAAAGGTGTTTGTCCTCTATTATAATACCTATGTTGTCGAACAGTCCAAAGGGGTACCCAAAAATCATAAGATTGAAGATTTTGATAAAATGTTGAAGGTGATTCAGAGGTATTTCACCTGTGAAGGAATTTTTAACATGGTATATCAATACCACATCAAATTGTTGTTACACTTCACAGGGAAAGAAGCTATAAACATCCCTTTTTATCTATTTAGAAGTATTGGCAAGATGGATGACAGAGTTCAGGCCAAATCCAAGCAAGTAGACACAAGTGTCTTCCATTTTGTCCAGATAAAGATATTGGTGATGGAAGAGTTGAGGAAGACAAACACTAATTGGGAATCATTCCTTACTTCATCACAGTTTCAACTAAACATTGCCCCTACTCCACATTCAAACATATAACGTCTTATTCATATAAACAAGATTGTGTGTTTAGAGGCCAGCAAGAGGAAAAGGGGTATTATTACTGGTAAAGTTGACAAAGCTACAGAGGAAACAGAGGTAGTAGGGCCTTCACAATATTCACATAGGGAAACTTCACATGTGACAGATCCCACTCCTGTAAAGGTTCCTTCAAGTAAATCCATAGGTCTAAGAGGTAGAAAGTTGGTGTTTCCTTCACCCATTGCAGTTGACAAGGTCAAAGCTAGGAGGCCTCTTACCAGAGCAGCAGCCAAGCAAGAAATCCTTGTGAAGGATGATGGAGTGGGATTTTCATTCAAGAGGAGAGGTAAATCCATATCTGTTGAAATTGTTGATATCACCACTCCTCAAGAAGAGGGAAATCCCACTTTTAAGAGGCTCAGAAGGCAGCTCAAGCAAGCAAGAGCTAAGATTGATAGCTTGAAGAAGGAAGATTCAAATACTAGGAGAGAGATTAAGGAAATGTTGGATATGCATCAAGATAACATTCATAAGGCTAATTTCCTAGCTAAAATATTCTTACCCCTCCACAGGTAGGTTAGAAACCTCTACAGACAAAACAGAGCTCACCAAGCACAAATCAAAAAGCTAAAGGAAGAACTGGAGCCTTTCAAAGAAGATTTAGCCAAGATAAATCTAGACATGTTGGCTAAAGTTGCTACCAGGAGAAGCTCCAGAGTTAAAAAATGAAGAAGTTGAACCTCCTTAAACAATATCAGTTTTTGACTAGTTTCATGTTTATGCATTTTTTAAATTTTGAGGATTATTATGCTTGATAAACCATGTTTAGCTACGGGGATGTTCTCTTCTAAGTCATATACCATGATCATAAGTTGTTACAACAATTTGTGGCACTGGAGATAGTTTTGGAACACTTTAAAGCATTATCAAATGAAATAAGCTGCTACAGGAAAGTTCGCAGCGCCTTGCACTGCGAACTCTGGTTTTGGAGTTTTGAAGGGAGGAACAGTTGCCAAGTGTCAAACATGGATGCAAGCCAGTTGTATGAGGGTCAGTTGTGCGCTGAGAGGCTACCTTCCAAAAGAAGATGCACTCAAAGGGACAATTCATTAGCCATAAAGAAGATGTTGAAGACATTGCCAACATTAGCCTAAATTGTAGCATTCTCTTTTATTTTTGTTGAACATATGTAGTCACACCACCCTTAGGCTTAGGAATCCTATGCAAGAGTGGTTATCCGAATTGTAAAGTTGTCAATGACAACCTAGACTATAAGATAGGAATTGTAAGACTAAAGGGGGTTTGAATGTTCTAAGAGGGGACTCACTTTTGACACTGTGTGTATTACAGAAATACCTTGTATTTTATGTATCAGACATAAGATTCTCTGGATAATGAAAATTATTTATTTTTCCTACCATTTTGTTGTCTTCTAATTTTGGTTATAGTCCAATGAAAGATTCATTTGATTGATTTATATCTTGTTGCAATAGAGGATATGTTTTGTAATGTTGTTTACAGATATATCAGAATTCATCTCTTTGATTATAATAATTTCTTGTTTCGGAGAGTTATGCATTATATGTATGTCATACTACCTGATGTAGATGATAGGCATTTCAAATTCTTCTTATTAAGTCTTCCACCTACTCATCCTATTTTCTAAAACCCTGATCAAAGTTATTCAGAACCTTATTTGTTGGTGCATATTGTGTGAAGTAAGTTGTGATTGACACTATTTTCCTGAGTTTTCATCCATTTGCTTCCTTATCATAAAACTTATCTTTAACCTATTGATGGGTGTTTATCTTACACTTTAGCAGTCAAACTGTGAATTTCAGTGCTAACAGGATCAATATGTGAACTGCTTATATGCTTATCCCAAGTGGGGAACAAATCCTTTGGTCTGAGCTCCAGCTCGCTAAGGAGCTGACCACCTAGCTTTTTGTTTATGTCCTCAAGATGATAACACTTGGATAAATCAAGTCTGAATGAAGTTATCGGCTCCTTCCTTGCATTAAATATATACCTACTATCTACCTCTACGTTCTTCAAAATCCAAGAGATAGCATCTGCACAAGGGAATATTGTTGGATGTGTCGCCACCCTGAAAATTCTCGATTTTCTGATGTTCTTAAATTCCTAGAGTTCACCTAGGTCCTTTGCTTTTGTATAGAAGTTTGATTTCTTGAACATGTAATAGACTTCCCCCCATTTCAAAGTCTCTCCTTTTTCCAGAAGTATTAGTGTATCTCTGTACACGGTCCTAGCACTTTTCGTATCTATTGTATGTTGGGAACTACCAAATGGTTTAGCCCCTACTGGGTTCATTGTTGTTTTCTTTCGTGGTGACATGTTTGAATTTGCATACAAGGTAAATTTGGAGCATGTTATTTATTTTAAAAGAATTAATGAAAACTATTCAAGACATGTTGTTCCTCGTATATGTCAAATATAAATCAATTTCCTACTAAGACTATGAGGGTGAAATACTTGGGCATTAACTTGATAAAACAAAACAATTCTTTAAATGCAAATATGAGGGAAAAAGGGTAACTCCTCTGAGCAGTTCAGAGGAGTTAACAGTAACTCCTTCTAAAATCATTCGGAAGAGTCTCAGCCAACCTTGGGGTGCTCGGAGGTCTTCTATATAACTCCTATGATCATATCGGAGGAGTTAATATGGAGGAGTTGCTTCCAATTGCACTGAAGGTGTTGAGAGGCTAAAATACTAACTCCTCCGAGTATATCGGAGAAGTTAGTAGTAACTTCTCCAATATGCTCGGAGAGTTACTAAACAAGTTTCCGAACTTATTTTTTTCAACGAACACAAGCATGGTGAGGAAAACTTCGGCCAGCCTAGGAAGGGTGTTTAGGGTCCACTTAGGCCAAGACTTCGTGCCCTAGACGAAAATGGAAAGGGGGGTTGCAATAGTTAAAATCAAGGCAAGAGTTTGGGAAAGGATCGATTGCAAATCATTCATTTTCTCAATCTGTAGCCATGAATGGGTCAGGTTGGTGACAAGTGCATAGAGCCTAGAATTGGTGAAGCAGCAAAGTGAAGAGCCCGAGAAGGAAAGAGAAATGGTCTAGGGCTAAAGGCACGCAAGAGAAATAAGGGGAAAATATATTAACCCTATCTTTAAGAAAAGGAGAGAGAGGGAGGAAGGACTTTCTTGGTTAATCATTGCCACGTGTAGGGGAACAGAATAGGATTTTTTACTCAAACGATGTTTTATCCAAACTCTCTTGCTCTCCAGTGTCTAGCGATAATGGTTTTAACCCCGTTCCTCTTTATATAGCCCCAGGTTAATAAATAGAATTTAATGCGGTAGATTAGGTTGGAGGCTTTTAAAACAACTTCGTCAAGTTTGTTCGGAGGAGATAAGACTAACTCCTCCAAGCAGATCGGAGGAGTTAGAAGTAACTCCTTTGATATGCTCGGAGGAAGTCTTCTTAACTCTTGCGATAATCTTTTCTTTATCAGATCAATTGGAAAGAACTCTTACAAGAAGCTCAGAAGAGTTGAAAGTAACTCCTCTGAGTTGCTCGAAGGAGTTTGAAATAACTCCTTCGAGTTGCTCGGAGGAGTTTGAAGTAACTCCTTCGAGCTGCTCAGAGGAGTTTGAAGTAACTCCTCTGAGCAATTCGAAGGATTTTGAAGTAACTCCTTTGAGTAGTTCAAAGGAGTTAAAATTAACTTTGTCGATCAAATTTTTTAAAACTTCAACTTTGAATAATTTCTTATTTTTTCAAGTGAATCATGAGTTATCAAGAGAGGCTTCTTTTGAATGACTAAGGGGCTTATGATAGATTTTTTTTTAGGTCCAAAATAAGGAGACTCCATTTTTACAAAAGTATCAAAATAGAAAGTTGAAATGGAGTAGTAGTGTCAGTCACAACAGTATGATTATAATGTTGTTGTGAGAGAGATGTGGGAGGAATTACAGTTATTATTCTTGTAAACTTGTAGGTAATTGGGTTTATGCCTAAGGTAGAGAAAAATCTTTCCTATATCTGAGAATCTATGGAATCTTGGCAAAGATATTCCCTAGCTAGCCTATGTTGGAGCACTAAAAGGTAATTGGGGTAGCCTAAGAAACCATTTAGTAGAGAAAGGGATCCCTTTTCCTGGTGTTGAGCAAGCTAAGGGGGAAGAGTTTTGGTTGATTGGGATAGGTGTAGAGGGTTTCTAGCCTGTGAGGGTTTTTGGGATTATGGGCCAAGTAAGACGACTTAGAGACAAACCTTAGGACTTCACCTTTGTGAATTCATAACCTCGGCTCAAGGGTGGCCTCTACCATAGAAAGATCAAGTGTGATAGAGAGCCTATGGCTAGGAGGAACGTCCTTCATTTGCAACCAATTGGAATATTAATTTTCCATAAAGATAAGTAATCTGACTATGTTTTGAATTATGCATAATTGTTTATATAATTTTGTTTTTTTTAATTATTTATGGTTTGTTCAATTCTATACTTTTTTATTTAGTTTGCATAATCATGGATGAATGAGTGTAGGACTGCATTTATGTGCTAATATTGAACTTGAATGTATAAGGTTGATGTAGCTATGCTTTTGTTGTTGGATTCCATAGCGCTTCAAATGAAATCAAATTTTTATTTACAATTCAATATCATAATCGAATTTGTGGATTATTTGAGGTACCTCGTCACCTCAAATGATTTATAAAGGTGGTTAGGCATATATGTTATGCATCTAGTTTATTTACTCAACAATTATTTGGTGAAATTGTGGTTCACTATTTTATAGTTGAAGCATATATAGAATTTTAGATTTAGGATTAGGTCATTGAATAGCACTATTTTGTCATTTATGAGAGAGGTTTTGTGGCATATTTTGTTCACTTGAATGGTCTTCAAACCTAGCAAAGGATAGTTAGATTCTTTTGTGGTTTTTACTTAGCATATGATTGGGTTGTTAAGCATTTTTAGGGATGTGGGATAATTATTGTTGATTCACTTCTTAAGGTTTTCTCTCATCGGATATTGGAGTTCACAATACTGAACATTTATAGGCTTTCTAGCTCATGTGTTTACAAAATGGGATTTTCTAGATCCTATAAGTTTTCAACCTTCGTATTTTGTGAATTTTCAAGCATATTCTCAACAAGCCACTCTTCCAGGAATTGCTCCACCAGATTTTCCCCATTGTTATTCTCCCTCTTGCTATATTCATAGAAAATTGAAAATTAAATGCATAGTCCACAAATACATCATGTTCCACTTCATATGAGTTCATATCAACAATATTATCCATAGAATAGGACACCATAACGCTCGGGACTCCATGAACAAACAAACACACTTGCACAAAACTTGAACAATCAGAGAGAAATACCCAAGATAAAAACTCATGGGCTCTCAAATTATGCATGTATGTTATGATGTGCAGTGTTCACCATTACTCTGTCAAGTACATAGTGATCATTAATTAACTTTCATCCTAAAGTACTTGGTTGAGGCATTATTCATAACATCATAGTAGTCTACATTATTAACCAGACAATTAGTGATTACACATGTTATGGGATTTCACACATGCTCGATTAAAATCACTCACAATAATTAGCTCAACATCCAACACTAGTGCCCTACATGCATCATATTTTTCCATGAAGCACCCACAAACTCTAATACGAAATGATGCAATCGATAAGGGGTAAGATAAATGTACAAATACAATTAGAGGGTTAAAGAAGAAAACTAGTGAATTTGTATTCAATATCTACAACTAAAATATAAATTCACAACCTTGACTTTCTTATAAGTTTGAACGCTTCTTACTCATGCAAGGGATTACTTTTACCCCTCCTTCAAGATATCTATTGACACTATAGAAAAACAAAGGACACTGGTACATGAAATACAATGTTACAAACATTTGTTGTTTCTAACCAATGCCAAGAAAATATACAAAATGGTAGACCACCTATACACTCCTAGATTTGAAAGGGTTGGGCAATTGATTGTTGGGGTATGCATATATTGTTCAGATGAACTATTATAGAGAAGATAAAGATAACTTGAGGAAATAAAAAGTTGTCATTGTTTTGGGATTAAACATGAGGAAATAAAAAGTTGTCATTGTTTTGGGATTAAACATTGTGTGCACTTCCCTAAACATCTGCATCTTATCCTAAATTCATAGGGATGTAATAAGATATTTGTCAAGTCAAGGAGGTGTCATGTCAAATCAGATCATAATTGTTGAGTGCATGATCACAACCATTACATGGAGAACAATCCCATGATTTGGATTCATTGCGTGGTGGAGTCCTAATAGTAACCTCTCCACAATTATCTCATCTAATAGATTCTTTGTTGTAGATGCTCGTGTCAAATCCTCTAGATGAAAAAAAGAAGTGTCCCAGCTCGAACCATATTCACTCTTGTATTTGGCTTAGACCTACTACATGAAACGTTGGTCCATCCTCTCTATCTCTTGATGCAGTTAATTGAAGCCAATTTATCTCACTAGGGAAAGGTTTTATTGATGCATCCAAAATGTTTTAAACTAATTTGACACAAGCAAAGGAAAAAAAAAACATGACAAATTAGGCTATCTACATGAAATATGCACCCAATTATATCCACTACGGAGAAAGTATTTCAAACCATGAAATTTGTCACTCATAAAGCATTACAAGGAAGGAGGGAAAAAATCAGTGAGTCTTGACAAGCAAAGCCATTCTCAACAAGTCCACAATAACTCCTCATAATGCAATTCTCATGGAAGGCGATGCTTTTGAAACTAAGAATTAACCATGAAAAAGCAACATGGTGAATTTTGCTAAATTTTGAAATTTGAACTAGATGAGAAAAGCCCCAAGGTTGTCATGGAGGTAATATTATCTTTCTTTGAGGATGGTCAAAATGCTCCCTAATGAGATTCAAATAGTTGGCTTCTTGATGAAAGATGGATATCTTCACTGATTCTCACACACTTTTGGGATAGTAAATTTACAAGTTCATTGTATAGAACACAACATAGTAACTTATCAAGAAAACAAGTGATGAAAATGTGTGATATGCTTAATGTAACTTATGGATATAAGTAGTTCTATGTCTAGCACAGCCCGAGGATCCTTCAAATTGAACTTGGAAGGCTTTGACACCATATGTAGTGCCCTTGAAATGGCCTACTAACAATGAGGCACTAACTACACTTTTGTTTTAGCATTCACTCATTAACTACCAAAACAAATATTTGTATATTGTATCCTTAAGTTTAGTAGCAATCACATTGAGAATTTGTTTTCCCTTTACCAATTTTGTGATGAATTAAACATAGTAATACAACCATTACAAACACATGATTCCTTCCATAATAAAACATGTGATATAGAACTTATGATTCTCCATCATAAAATATATAACAACAATCTTTGCAATCACTGTCATAAATAATCACATATAGAATTTACAATTTCCATTATAATAAACCATGTAAACAAAGAAAAGGAACTTCACTAAATATTGACATGGAACAATTGTGGGGGAATGATTTTCCTCCCAAACATAGGCAATCCAATGAATTTATGTTAAGTACCTGAATAGATCTGAAGATAAATCTCAAAATAAAGCCACAATATCAACAAGAATAATCCAAACCATTCACCAAATACTGAACACAAGAAATAGAGAACACCCTTGAGGTGGGGTAACACCATATATTATTCCTTATGGAAGGAATGCACTCCTCAAGCAATACTTGTTTGTTAAAATGAACCTTCTAAATAATCATCTCACATTTATTATATTTAACTACCATAATGGATCTTATTTAATAATATAGTGGACCTATTCCACCTTACATTAAATATATATAATCAGATTCTCGTTCGGTACCTCCCTAGGTACCTCGTATTACGTCCCTAGATATACTACATTCCATCCCCTTTCACATGTTTCATCCTCTAAACACGAGAAGAAACCATACAATATGATAGGTTAAGCAATGTAGCCAATTGGTACCAAGAATGACCATCCATCCATCCTAATGGAAGACGAACATGATGTCCAATTGTTGCCTTGCCACCTTGATCTTAATCTGCATCATGCTTGTGTTGCCATGGGATTGTTTCCCTAGCCGTATGTCTTCATGTAGTGTCGGTAGTCCTCCATGCACCTCTTGATTGGTTTCTTCCCTGGTGTCATGTTGGTGCATAAATGTGTTGAAGCTCACTCTCTTGCCTTGATGACTATTGTTTCTCTATATAATGTGGATGGCGATATACAACAATTGTAGGAATATGTTATTTTTTCTTCAAATCTGCAACACATTGTGTCTTTGAGTCAATGATCTCCTTAGCTTCATGATTGTGCCATTCATGTGGTTTTGCTTCATCTCCTTCTGTATACTTTTCCTATTATTCAACATCAGACTCAGCAATAACTTCTTTGCTAACCTCCATGGGCCCATCTTCCTTACTAAGAGACACATCCTGCAATGTGATTTTCTTTTTCTTCTACCACAACTTCAAAAACTTATTTTACACATTAATATTAATAGTACATTGATTCTATCTAAGGATATCCCAAAACAAAATCCACTTCAATCATTTCCATCGCATAAAAATATGAATGCAACACATTTATCGATGGTAATATTCAAATCTTTAACACTTTGAACATTTTCACCCTCAACCTGTGTGCTTTGAATATTATTTACTAGAACTTGCAATCTATTAACCAATTGAACATTGATAAAATTTTGTTGGCAGCTAGGGTTAATAGAAACAATAATATTTTCTTTATGAATACAACCATGAACTTGTAATATACATTTGTCACCTAAAAATAAACCCTCGGTACTCTCTTCATCCTTACACTTTGTATGAGACCACATATATAAGAATAATTTTTCAAATTCTTTATCACAGAGTGCTTATTTGGGACTACTTAAGCGGTGCCCACCAAATGAATGCATCACCTTGTAAGTGTAAACTGACCAAACCTCTATAATTCTCTTTCCATGTTAATTTCTCTTCTTTTATAAATTTTTCAATACTTGGGTCATATTTTCCAGTAAAATACAAATACATATTGGAATAAATCTTCAATAAAAACTAAAGCTTAAAAATAACTCAATGTGCAAATCGCGCGATTTTTTCCAGAAAAAAACCCTGAAAATGGTCGAATTTAAAATGCTCATAACTTTGAATTCGACATTGTTCAACTTCTGATCTTCTTGTGAAACCCTAGCGGCCATGGCAACGGCGTGCACAGTGAAAGACGTCTCTCCCCGCGAGTTTGTGACAGCTTATGCTGCGCATCTCAAGCGATCCGGCAAGGTTGAGCTTCCACACTGGACTGACCTTGCAAAGACAGCCACCTTCAAGGCACTCGCTCCATACGATCCCGACTGGTACTATGTTAGCGCCGGCAACGATTGGAATGCAAAGCCGTACTCCGGCGGCGACTTGGAGGGCTCGGCCGCCTCTCCCCTCTATTTGCAGCGGCAGCTCGTAACTGCAACGCCTAGATCTGAAGGATCCGGCTCCGTTTCTTCTCCTTCCTCGGCCGTTTTCCAGACAGCCGCGCTAGATCCCAAGAGATCGATGAGCGACGGCGAGAGGGCTATGCGAATGAAACAAAACCCTAACGAGGAGAAGGAAGAGGCGGTCTATCTCAGGGCCGAGGCGAACCCTAGCCGCCGCCGCAAGACCAGCTCCGAGATCA
>JZKD02S0166914.1:553731-564142 GCA_000966675.3 Picea glauca
ATAGGCTAGTTTCAAATGATCCCCTACTCTCTTTCTGAGGGGTCTTACCCATCAGCAAATCATTGTATCACTTACACTTTTTCATGGATTGAATAGAAGGATTCTCCCCTTTTTTACTTAAAAAAAAAAAAAAAATGCTCATAACTTTACTTCACGGACTTCGTTTTAGCCGATTTGTTTTTTGAAATTTGGCAGTTTTCCAAGAGAAATTCAAATATCCAATTTGTTTGGTCAAATTCTACTCAGAAAATTTCAAATATGAACCTGAAGTGTGTCACCCTCTTTTTCCTTAAAAAAAATCTACAAAAAAAAAAAAAAAATATCCCCTTTCTTCGACCAAGGAAAGTGCTCTGATACCAATTGTTAAGTACGTAAATAGATCTGAAGATAAATCTCAAAATAAACCCACAATATCAACAAGAATAATCCAAACCATTCACCAAACACTGAACACAAGAAATAGACAAAACCCTTGAGGTATGGTAACACCATATATTATTCCTTATGAAAGGAATGCACTCCTTGAGAAATATTTGTTTGTTACAATGACCATATTCTTCACTATGCTTCAATACATTGCTTACACTACTTTATATAGTTCTCTCTATCTCCTAGGAACCTTCTAGAGAGTATTCTCACAATTATTATATTTAACTACCATAATGAGTCTTATTTAATAATATAATGGATCTAGTCCACCTTACATTGAATATAAATAACCACATTCTCATTTGGTACATTCCTAGGTATACTACAAATTTCATCTCTTAGCTAAGGCTAAGGACTCACAAAGGCAAGAAGCTCTCTTCCTACTACCCCCTTTTTAGAATCATCTTCCATCCTCGTAAGAATGTCATGCTTAGAAAGGAAGGATAGAAAAAGAAAGACCCCCCAACTTGGAAGATCTTGTTTCTCATCCTATAATGTTTCACTTCCTTGCATGGCATGTCTAGGTGTCCACTCCAAAGAGGTCATGTATTTAGTATAAATGCCAATTTAAACATAAGGTCATGCATGTAGTATAAGAGACAACTTCAAGAAAATATCATCCATGTAGTATAGGTATCTACTTAAACAAAAATATTTTTTCATGAAAGAATCATTTTTAAGTTGAGATTAATCCCTTTGAGAGCATGAGTAATGTTGAATTATGCATGGAAAAGTGGTACCACCTTCACATTAATACTACCCCTTTACCTTGCATCAATGTATGGCCCCTTCTCATGTTCCCCTTAGTTATTCTAGGTCACATTATATATTACTTTCACTAACATTATTAGCACATGCCTAATCTTGTGCAATGTCAAATTCATATTTAGCTAGGCCTTGGCCTTCAGCCCTTACTAAGAATTTAACATAGTTCTACATAAGTTTTGTGCCTTTTCATCATTTTATTTAGCAATATTCCGAGGTATCATTTATCCCACAACAATTGTCCTCCATAATACTACATACATGTGTCCACACGCACACGGGCCTTAGCCAAATCAATGACAAAACATTATTAAAAACACTTTGCTTCATAATACCACATAAATCACTATGCACCATGTGCCACATAGATCAATACTTGTCCTACATGCACCACATAGACCACACTCATGTTACGTGTACCACATAGAGCACAGAGACCACACATGCATCACTTGTGCCACATAGACCACACTTGCATGACATAAACCACATTTGGGCCACAAGCACCACTTGTGCCACATAGGCACTGCATACACCAAGCTTGAATCCCTTGCACCATATAGATCATCATATATGCATGGGAAGCACTCATCCTCTTCAATGTAGTGCTCAATTAACATAATAAGGAGGTGATGAGTATTCTTATAAACACTTGACCTATATGATGTGATGACTTTTACACACATAACTCTTTGCGCCTTGAAAATATATACACAGAGAAACCCAAGGAATGCCTCCCCACATTCATGGATGGCGTCCCTATTAAAATTTGTTGACATAGACTAGTGCACCTAACCTAGGGGATTCAAATCAACAAAACCAGCCAAATGCACAAAAACATTGGCAACAATCGATTGACCCAACCCCTTGTAATGTTAAACATTTAGAGACATCTAGTCTGAAAGCACTTAAACAAAAGAGATTGTTGGTACCTTGCAAACCCCAATAGGCTCACAAGGGAGCAAACATGTAACTAGCATAGATCTATCTTAAACCCAGATCTATCAAGCACTACGAGGGATCAAATTTCTTAAGGTGTAATTATTTTTTCCATTTCATTCTATGCCTTAATTCCTAATTTGATTATTCTTTATGCTTGATAGATCCGAGTTTAAGATGTTTTTCTTTTTTTTTTCATTGAGCCAACTTTATTTGTATTACTGTTATTTTTTTAATTGATCCGACTTTAATTTTTCTTCAATCTAACATAACACTAAAATGACGACATCTCTCCCATACTGGTTTGTAGAGCACCTCACTATTCTCGATGCAACAAACAGGATTGAACCTAGGTAGAATAACATATCATGAGATTATTATTATGCCAAATTGGGTGACCAAGAAGGTGTGGGGGCACTACATAACACTAAATAAAAATATAAAGTGCATGTGGATTTGAGCCGCCCAAAGACAAAAGGAATGTTATGAGGCGACAAAAAGGGCAAGAGGTGTGAAAGAAAAATGTAAGAGTTTTCTTGGGAAATTGGATCATTGTCCATTTTTAGAAGAAATTTGACACCTTATACCCAACATTTGTGGATTCATACAAAAACCCATGCATCACTATTGGCTCATCCTTCCCGATGTCATTTTCATATGTTGTCACATCCATCCATGGTTTTTGCACTGTACAAAGAGACATTGTTATGTTGTTAGAATTATATTGTCGCCATGTAGTGACTATGTCCCCAGGACGAAATTGTTGTTATTAACAAAAACCCATGGGGAGTCTTGATTCCTTAGAGATGTGGATTTTCTCTTAATCTTAAAATAGGAGATTTAGTGAGGGATTTTTTATGTTCTACACTACTAACCGTCATCAGAAATATAGCATAAGCTTAAATCTCCATGCCAAATTGTAGCCTAACTGTGAAGGTTGTGAAGGGTTCCCATGGTAAGTGAGAAGCTCCAACAATGGAATGGTTGTGAAGGGTTCCCATGGTAAGTGAGAAGCTCTGACAATGGAATGGTTGAACTAGGTGAGTGTTGATATGGTGGGTCTTATATGCTAATTGAGTGCCCATAGTGAGTGCTACATGAATCTACATTGGTTCAAACAAAAATTTGGATCAAAGAATGAGGGTTCCCATGGTAAGTGAGAAGCTCTGACAATGGAATGGTTGAACTAGGTGAGTGTTGATATGGTGGGTCTTATATGCTAATTGAGTGCCCATAGTGAGTGCTACATGAATCTACATTGGTTCAACCAAAAATTTGGATCAAAGAATGTAAGCAACAAAAGGAAAGGTTTTTACAAAAGTCAAGAATAGGGTACAAGGTTGAAATCTGTCTTAAGGCAAAATGTTGATCAATCGACCAACAATGACGATAGCATCATTAACGATGACCACAGCATGGCCGACAACAACAGTAGCAACACTGATGACAACGTAAGTTTATTTGATGACAAGGCCGGCGATGAGGAAATAGAGGACGACAACTCCAACAACAATGGCACCAATGAAAATACTTGCTGACAAAAAGGAGGAATGACCATATAGTGTCCAGGTAGCCACATTAGTAACACATTGAAGCCACTGTCAATGGCACAGCCAAAGAAACAACACTAGGAGAGGCCAGTGGGCTACCACATGTACAACACATAAGTGCCCAATCAGGATCATACTGATAGTGGCATTATGGGTTAGAGATCAAGGTAGTAACAAGAGACAATGAGGTGATTGCACTACCAAGGAACTTGACCAACCTATAACCAAATCCTGGAGAGGGCCTACTTAAAAAGGAACTAGAGACAAAAGAGGGTTCTACTTTGATTGTTTACAATAGAAACTAGAGACAGAATAGAGTTCTGCTTTGATTGTTTACAATTTCCAGGTAGATTTTAACAGCAAAGAAAATCTGGCTTTGAAGAGTGAAGTGCAATAACGAAGGTCACTAAAGCAAAACTCGATGAGTGAACCAAGCCAACTTATAGTCGAGAACCAAAGCTAAATGCTTATGTGAGAAAAGCTGCAAAGAGCCATGAGCCAAACCATTGGGGAGTCGAACTTGTTAAGGAAAGTTGCTTATAGCTGTAGCATAGTTTGTACAGATAGATACTCGGGTCTGAAAAGCTCCAGGGCCCTCCCAAACAATGACAACAATGTTCAAGGAACTCTAAAAAAAATCTTGTAACAGAAGTGAAGACAAAATAGTAAACATAATAATGAACTGGGGTTCTTAATATATTTGGAGTTCATTCCTTAGAAGGTTCTCCAGTTACAAGCCTTTTGTGTACTGCAACATGGGTCTCGCTGAAAGGCCCAATACGCTACACATTAAACAAAAGCATTAAAGGATGGATGTTTCCAAAGTTTGTGTTTTAATAGATCTGTTTTGACCGCCACTGGCAATTTTGACTTTTCCATTGGAACGGATCATGATTGGCTTTGGGATTTATAGATAGCGACAACTATTCAACTCAAATAACACAGCACCTCATTCTGAAATATGTTCAACTTACATTACCTATATGCGGAGTTTCACTCGTATTGCTTCATAATCCAACTAATAACTACAGTTTGGAGAAAAATCTCTCCTACGCAATCAGTTTCCACATGCATGGATTTGATAAAAGATATTTCATTATTATTTGTATTACGTCGTTAGTATTTTTGGGTGGAATGTTGTCTTTATGGTGAAATTATGCATATTCTGCTGTTATAGTAATGCATGCTACTCTTGGATGGTGAATTTTATGGATAAAATAATGAATCATATATATACATATATATATAGTCGAATTCTGCCGATAAAATTGTATGAAATACTAGTTTATGAGCTCCTGGAAGCTCCCGCTGGTATTATAGTATAGTATTTAGAGAAATTTTGAAAAAGAATTACAAAGTGGGTACCCAGTGGTTGGAAGGTAGCCGGGGCAGGTAGGCCACAGAACCCTCAAGTATATATGATCCAAATGCAGATATGTAAAACTAGCTTATACAGAAATTTGAACCAAATCTCATCAACTTGGATATTGTTATTGGGAGCAAGAAAGCGAATCTTCTAGAGTTTATAGGGCCATACAGGGAGAAAACATTATTAACTGAGCGCCAACTTTTGGGGCAAATGATAGGTCAACCCTAGGAACCAAAAAAGCATTGCATAAGGTTACAGCGAATTGTATTGTAATCTTCCCCATCTACAGTATACGACTTTTCAGCATTTTTTCCAAGCCACTTCATGCTACCCAAGGAAAATATATAAAATATAAATGACGAGCATGAAAAGATATAAAATCATAAATGACACATCAATCCTACTTCAAACTCTGTGATGCTGGTAAGAAACATCACGAAAGTTGCATATATCAGCAGGCTATTTGTCTTCAAGTTTATGGGAGCAAAAGATAGCTTCACGACAACAACTGACCCCAAATAAAAATAGAGATCAATATTTTGATACACTGCAGAGTACAGTACACTATAGCTCTCATGTACTAGCACCAAGGATCAACTTCCCAGTGATTCTAAGATAGGTGTAGCACACTTTCTTAACATCAGTTTGCTATGAAATAAATACATACGTGAATAGCAGCACTTTTTCGTGTCTGCACATTTTATGATTCCTGCCAATACGAGTCCATTTCATATTTACACGTTTTGTTTGGCTTTTTCTACCCAGAGTGGAAAAAAATCATTATTACTTTGTGTTTGCAAAGAATATCAGTAAGAATGGAAACAAGCTTTTCTTTTATGGCACTCCTTTGTTACCAACTCAATCGGGCTGCTTTTTAGTATAAAATGAAAGCTCCCCGATATCTGATGTCAATTAGTTGCTTTCATCCCTTCCACAGAGTATAATACTGCCAGAGTGCTTCAAATAAAATATCTGGTTTAACCACAAAAGTTCAGATTCTCGCGGAAGGCTCAACAGCCGTATACTGGTGCTATCATGTTTTCCCTTACAGCACCTAACCAAGCATTCAAGGAAATCAACAGAATACATCAGCAGCAGATATGTATAGCATGAGAGTACAAATTCTGCAACATCTGGGCTTAAATCTTTAGTACATAGCAATGGTAACTGAGGTCAGGGTAATCAAATCTATCATTCAGCTAGAAACAATTCATCAAAAAGCCCATCCATCAACCTGTTAAACTTTTGATGGGCTTTCTTCAAATTACCATTTCAACACAGTGAAACAGCTTTATTCTAAGAAGATGAAAGAATCAAATGAAGGAATGCCCTGCATAAACCAAAAATCACAAATGGAGGAATGAGAATTCAAAACAGATGAACAGTATCCTTTCTTACAAGCTAATGAATGATTTAGAATCTTTAGATCAGAAATCATGCACCTTTGGGGAAAAAATGGACAGAAGACCAGCATACCAGGACACTTTCATTCTTCTTTATCCTCATTGCTGTCAGGTCTCAGCTTCCATTGGGACGTAGTAACTGGACGTTCATACACATCACCAAAGGGTAGATCAAAAGCAGCACTGTTTTCATCAGTAAAAGGGAAACCTGCAGAAGATTCTTTCATTGCCAGTATTGTGTCCCGAACTTTGTCACCGAAGGGAAAATCAAATGTATCCAAATTGTCATCAGTGAAAGTGCTTGCATATGCAGCATGGGACCGTTTCATTCCCCATGTTGTTCCATGCTCTTTGTCACTCTCATAAGAAGACTCGTCAATAGTGTTTTCTAAGTGACCACTCCCAAATAATGGAGGTGGCTCCAAGAAGCTTCCCTGACCATAAAATGATGTGGGTCTTTTTCTTTCCCACCAGTTTTCACTGACACGTCCTGTTTGCCCAATGTCACTTTGTCGAACCATACTCTCATGAAAAACTGTACTTGAAGTTGAGGCTTCCATATTACTTCCTAACCGCTCCTCCATGACAAGTCCATGAGCTTCCTTTTGGCCCCTTGGCAGTTGTCTGCCTGCAGAATAAGATGTACCAAAACCACCCTCACTTGGAAGCAAATCACGTTGCAATCCAGATATACCAGCGTTGTTATCCCTCGCATATGAACCATGAAGTGACTGAAAAGTATAGTACCGATCAAGCCAGTACAAATGATCTTTTTGTTCCATCTCGCTAGTTCTAGATGGGTCCAATTGACCAGGCTGAACTTCAACAGAATAAGACCTAGGCAAGGGCCACCTGTACGGAGGTCCTTCCCTCAAACCTGAACTATAGCCACTGCCCGAAGCTCTTAAACCTGGAAATCTTTGTGAAATTCGATCAGGTGAATACATCTGTATTGTTTGCCTGTCCTGTTCTTGCTGTCGGAAATCCAAAAGAGTAGATAGGAACTGTTTCCCCTGTGCATCTGGCTCCCAACTAGGGTAGCTGCTCTTAAAACTAGTCATGGCAAAGGTACTCATCAGTATTGCATGGGTCTGACAATCTTTTAAAATCACTGGCATCCAAACCAAGTGAATTATCAATTTCACCACTTTCTTAATTTCAAACAAATCACGGAAAGCAAAATACCTAAGGAATGATTTCTCCATTTTCCCTTGGCAGCTCCTGCGGTCCTTTGATGTATTGAAAGGTGACCCATACTTACTATTTCCATGATGCTCAAAATCAAAGACACTTAAACTGCCAAACCAATTTTATAGATTACAATAATGAAAATATAAGAGAGAAATGCATACCAAGTGGAGAAAAATAACCATTACAGTTCTCATCTTGATGTATAACCATAACAACGCAGGATTGTCAACATACCTACAAACATCCCCAACACCTTCTACATTCACAGTGAAGTCCACTATAAATTGCAGAATATCGTCCACACGCTGCATATGGAAAGCAAAACTTTTCCATTATATATTTGAAGAATGCTCTTATCTATTAGAATACTAGCACCATTAGAGAAAAATGTTGATCGGATTTAGCCAATTAATAGCTTGCTTGAACAATACTCAAGAGACTAGTAAAACACAAAGAAAAATAGCTTAAAATGCAACACCTTTGGTAGTAAAAAGAAAAGAACGTATGGGGTCACAAATATTGAGATCATCTCCTCCAATAACATCATGCCAGTATACTGCACCAAACTAATCCAAAAGTCAGTCCTAACATAACTTTCCATGAAAAGATTTGAAAAAATCTTGAACTTCAACAGAAAAAAGAGTTGTTGGATGACATTTAAAACAACGTGTGGTAACCTTAAAACCATGTAAAAGTAGGAATAAAGGATCATTCCTTTAAGAAGTCAGACTAAAATGTTTTTTGGAAACTATCACCTGTTAGCACAGTTTCTTCAATACTGGTTACTTGTTATAATACAATACTTCATTCACAGCCCATTCACAAAGAGGCATAGAAGCCCATACAATTCAGAAGGTACCTGGGAGAGTTAATATCATATGGAAGACATTAACCTTTGCCAATATGATGGAAATAATTACTATTCATCCTTTGGAATAACCTGGGGTCAACCACCTAGTTGAGGATAAGGAAGGAAAAAACAAGCAGACTCAAACTGGACAGAAGTTGACGATCATTGCTAATAATTATAACTTTCCTCCCTTGTTTTTTTCATTTTCAAATTTCCTATGGTTGGTGGGTTTAATTGTTAAAAACAAATACAAAAGCCCATATGTCTAGTACATGATAAAATGCTTTATTAATTAGTTCCGTAACCTTCCAAATTTTCTATATGTTACAATCACAATTTACAAACAATAGCAACACGGATTCCAGCAACTTTTCTGAAATGAAACTTGATCTCCATTAAAATTTAAGCTAATATATATTGATTTATGAATATTTTCAGTAACTGATCAATGTTGAATCCACTAACTTCAACTTGCAGATATTCAACCTAACTGATATAGTTAAACTAGCAATTAGGAATAACCATACTAAGTAGATAAAGAGTATCAAAGCTACTAAATTTCAAGCAGTAAACTTTACTTTGACCAATTCTCTCTTCTTTTTGGTTTTAGCTACATACAATTGTACTACATATTGACCATAGGCAAACTACACAGAAAATCCCTATAATAAGAACCCGCATATTGTCTAAGAATGCTACTGACCTTAACCATTTGGATATCACTGACTCCATTTCGGTGTGGTTTGGCGCTGTTTGAACCACATTTTAGAGAGCTTTTACTAAATTAAAATTTGAATATCAAACTTTTTGTTGTATATATGGGCAGTTGTAGTGACTTTGAAGCGAAATTCAAAATCTACCAGTGATTCATGACATCTGCCAATTCTGAAGCTTGGAGTACGAGTCCATTCTGTCTCTTGTTCGTTTTTACACTTTGAGTTGCATATAGAATCATTCATATACATTTAGGACATTTATGTTGTGTTTGAAAATGGCATTATATGCCAAAATTAATTATCTCAAAATTTCATCTAGGGTAGTTTCAAGACGTACTGATCTTTCAATGTATTTAGTTCTGGAGTCTGAACTAGTAATTAAAATAAGGATCATTTCCTTCTCAATCAAGGATATTTTGCTAAGAAAAGTAAAGATTATATCTAAGGAAGAAGAAAAATGACAATAATCATTGTAGGCACAGTTAAGTGCAATTAGCATAAAATGCATAGTATAATATACAGGTGTATGAACTTATGAGGTTGATACTCAGACGGAATTCCAAAAAACCATGTTTACATTCATAAATGACTTTTATGCAATATCTGTCCCGAATATGGACCATGATATGCAGGTCCAATATGTCCACCAGACAAATCCAAACACAGACTCCAAGAATTCTTCTAGAACAAAATTTGTTTTCTTTTGTTGATATCTATGTTACCGGATCCGTCAGGCCCCCAGGCTGGATCCGCGGATCCCCGGATCTGATACAGATACGGATCCGGATCCGCTGGGATCCGCCTAGGATTCGTACGAAAGGCCAACGTCACTGGTTCGCTGCATTTAAAAATTGAAATTCGCCGGAATATGTAATTCCGTCTCCGCACGAGCTTTATCCTATTTTTATAAGAAACGCAAGCTATCGTGCCCAGTTGAGTCGTGACTGGTTTTGAATATAAATTATGAATATATGAACAGGCTCGAGTTCTCTCTTATTTTGAGAATAATTATCCGTAGAATGTCCCAAAAACACCACAATTTGTATCATTCCACGAAGCGGTCCAAGCATTAATACCAACAGCGGCACCACCTCATTACCGGATCATTCCAAGAATTCATTCGGATCAGTCAAAGCAGCAGTCGTAAATGGTTATTTGGACACGGGATTCCCATCAGCATTATTCCCGGCATTATCCCC
>JZKD02S0166914.1:585131-595826 GCA_000966675.3 Picea glauca
TCTTTGAATGTGGAATACGGTTAATGAGAATTCTTCCATTCTTTCTCTCTTGCTTCTTCTTTCTCAATTTCTCTCTGCAAATGTGTGTGGTATTTTCTAGCTAGATCTATTATGTCCAGGTTCAACACATTTACACTACTTACTACCATGGATGCCATTTTAATGTTACAATGTACAAAAATGCATGTTTTCATACATTCTGCAACTAATTTGTCTTTCTGCATGTTTTTTTAATATAAACGCAATATATATAAAAAAAAATTATATATATATATATAATAGACACTCTCAGAACGCTTCGCTCCCGAGGATTTTTTGAAAATGACACTCCTGACGCTCCACGCTTTGGCTACATTGTTCTCAACAGAAGCTTTTGCAAAACCATCTTTTAGTGCTTCACGTGAGCAATACAGAAACTATGTTGAGCTACTTGACTCAAATCACTAAGTTGAAAGATTAGTTGGTTGCCATTGGAACAACAATGGAGGATGAGAAGTTAGTGTTCATTCCCTTAAAAGGACTTGCTCCCCTGGATGCCTTTTGTTCAAGGTATCTGTGCTCGAGGGACCTTAACAAAGTTTCCTAAGCTTTGGAATGATCTTATGCACAAAGAAAACATATTGTAGTCTTATTCGAAGCAAGTGGAAGTAGATTCTATCGGTGGTCTCGTCGAGAAGACGAAGGAGGCTAGCAAGAAAGGCTACAAGAAGAAAGAAGTGACAGATACAGAAAAGGAGGACTTGAGCAAAGCGATGTGTTTCTAATGTCACAAGATGGGATGTTATGCCAGTCAGTGCCCATTTCAAAAGAAAGAAAAGGGTATGAAATATCTTGTAGTTGGGAGTGTAGCAAATGCAGAGGAGATTAACTCTTAGTTTGAGACTGCCTTTTCGATGACCTCTTGTTTGACTTCTAACACTGTGTCTAATGTTGGATGGTATGTGGACATTGAAGCTTCAAGACATATGACATATGGTAGGTCTTTATTCAACAAGATTCAAGAGCAAGAGGGTCGCATGAGTGTGAAGCTTGATGATGATGCCACTTATCCTATGAGAGGAATTGGCTCTATTTATTTTCAAATGCCTTCAGGTGATGTTCTTGAGCTAAATGATATTCTATTTGTTCCTAGGTTGAAGAAGAATCTTTTTTCATTATCTTGTATGTTAGATGTACAATGGAGAGTTGCTTTTGAGGGACAACAATGCACCATCAGTGATTGTAGTCTAGCTAGTCCAAGGACTTTAGCTAGAGGAGTGAGAGACGATGGCCTTTACAAGTTACTTGTTGATCCAATGGCACTTGTACATTCCAATGAAATTAGATGAGTCTTCTAGCTTTTGGGAGGCTCGAGAACATGTAGGAGCACCCAGATCTTTGGTGAGAGCAAGTATACCTCTCAAGAGATATGCTAGTCATGTTGCATTGGTTTCCTGCATCTGTATGCCTTCTAGTTGTCGAGAGGAGGAGAGATATGATACCTTGATGGAGGATGATATTGATTCCATGGTTGAAACAGATCAAAGCATTATAGAGTACAGGGACAGGGTTGATAGATTCTCTCAAACTGAGGGGGTTGACCATGATGTTACTCTTGCTTCAAGATTCTATTCAAATGAGTGAGTTGATCTAGTTCGAGTTGTTTCAATTGCCGAAGTATTTGAGGTGCACGAAATGGATTCTCATGTTCATAGGTGTACCTGTCACCCCTGATACTGGTGTACCTAACGACTGAGGTTGTGCTCCCTTTGAGACTGCAACTGGCAACTCTGCATCATCCTCAACTCCAACTCTCGACTCAAGAGATCTCGCAAAAGCCTTATCCTCCTCAAATCTAACATCTCTGCTCACCACCACTTTCCTAAGTGGCGAAATGTAGATGCGATAGGCTTTCGACACCTCTGAGTATCCAACTAGAATCCCCTGCTGGGCTGTGGGGTCTAGCTTTGTCCTCCTCTCCGAGGGGACATGAGAGAAAGTCGAGCACCCAAATATCCTGATGTGCTCGACATCGGGCCTCCTATCAGTGAAGGCCTCCTCAAGAGTCATCTTCCCCAAAATCCTATGGGGGCTCTTGTTCTGTAGATAAATTGCAGTAGCACATGCCTCTGCCCACAAATACAAAGGCAAACTCTAATCATGCAGCATTGATCTCGTTGGTAATGGCCCGGTTCTTCCTCTCGACAACCCCGTCCTGCTGGGGGTTGTAAGGTACGGTCATATGTCTCCTGATGCCATGTTGTGCACAGAAGTCTACAAACTGTCTCGAGGAATACTCTCATCCGTTATCCGACCACAAGACTTTGATCCCCTTTCCCGACTGGTTCTCCACAAGAGCTTTGAACTCTTGGAACTGTGCGAAGACCTCACTCTTGGCCTTCAGGAAATAGATCCAAGTCTTCCTTGAGTAGTCATCAATAAATGTGAGATAATACTCACAACCACTCAAGGATTTCCGAGTCATGGGCCCATGGCCCCACACACATCCGTGTGTACTAAATCCAGTATCCCAGCTGACATGTTGTCACTGTTGGGGAACGATGCCTTGGCAAATTTGCCAAGCGCACGCCCTCTACAAACATCTGGATGCTTTGATCTATGGCACTCCGGTCACAACCTCTCTCAGCCCTCCAAGAGCCCCATGATGTAGGTGGGCCATCCTACGATGCCATAACTCACACAACTGTTTGTTGTTGTTGCTACTAGCCACCAATGCAAGAAGTGGCTGGAAAAGTAATCTGTACAGATCCCTATCTCTCACTCCAATCACCTGTCCTGAGTCTAGTGAAGACCCCCGAGGATGAATCAGTACCTCGGTGCCTCTGAATGTAACCTCAAGACCTCTATCCTGGAGGGTGGAAACTGAAATCAAGTTCTTCTTCATCCCAAGGACGAAAAGAACATCAGTAAACGATATAGGTGGCAAGCTCTCTCTCCTAAAAGCAACTGTGCCAATCCCAGCAACTGTGACTACTCTGTCATCTCCAAGAGAAATATCTATCCTGACCTCAAGGCCTCTGAGATCAGAAAAATGCTCTCGAACTCCAGTCATATGGCTCGATGCCCTGCTATCAATATACCAGATACATGGTGATGACTCAACCGAACTACAACATATATGAAAAGCACACTCTCTCTGAAACTGTGTCTGAAAGTCTGCCTCCTCTGTTGTAGCCGTTGTACCACCCTTCTTCTTCTTCCTGTTCGGACACTGTCCAACATAGTGCCCAAACTTCTTGCAAACAAAGCACTTCACTTCGCTCATATCTCTACCCTGACCACTGCTGCTCTCTGCTCCCCCACTCCTCTGTGGCTGGCCCCCAAACTTGGGACCTTACCGACCACCTTGGTCGGCCTTCTTCTTGCCCTTTGACCAAAGAGCAAGATCCTCCTCACCCTGACCAATCTGCTGATGCTGCTGCTGCCTCTGTCCAGAAGCCTCTGATGCTAATCTGATCTCCTCCTAGACGAAGTCATCCCACATCCTCTCCCATGTAGGCATGACCTCTCTGGCAACTATGCCACGTACAAATGGACCCCACGGTTTGGTGAAGCTATTCAAACCTTGCCTCACCAAAGAGTTAGGTTCAACAACTTCGCCGACGGCTCCAAGCTCGTCTCTGATCTGAGTGTATCTACCAAGGAATGAAGTTACCGACTCATCCTTGAGCATGCGAATGCCCCTGAGTCGGTCATGAAGAACCATCTTCCGGTTCTCATTGGAGCTCTCATATAGCTTGCATAAAGATGCCCACATCTCATATGCATGAGCCTTCCCCGTCAAATGGGGTATAATGTGATCCTGGACTGCGTTACAAATAGTCCTCTTCGCCTTGTTGTTCCTTTTCCTGAACTCTGCCACCAAGGGAGCAGTGACAGGAATGGAGGGAACAGTTGCCTCGACTATATCCCATAGCTCGAGGTCCTCAAAGACGAAGATCATCCTCGCCTTCCAAGACAACCAATTGCTAGTCCCAACTAGCCTGTCCTCAACTCGCATCTGAGATGCTGACATCTCTGCCAATCTGCAATCCCCAACTGATTCTCACACTGCCAAGGAAAACACTGTCTCACTCCTGTCAATACAGGTGTGAAAAGAGACAATGCAATCTGACCTCACTCCCAACAAAATGGGTGTGTAAAGAGGTCACAAAAAATCAGCCTCACTCCTACTGCGTAGGTGTGAAAAGCGACTAATCTCCAAGTGTCCAAACTGCCCAACAACCCTCTGAAAAGTTCTGCCCTCAAACAACCACTGAATGAGTCAATGGCTGTCCTCAAAATCTCCCAGAAAGAAGTATTTGACAGCCACTCAATATGCTGTCCCAACTATCCAAAAAATCAGCCACCGAAGCTCTGATACCATGTGAAAATTCTAGGTTCTATCAGCTTGCCTTCTTGGTCTGTCTTTGACCAAAGAAAGGCTCTAAGTTTCAACTGTAAGTTAATTAGTTTTCTGCTGTTTTATAACAGCCAACAGTCCAAATACACTTTGCTGATTTGTTACAGTTATGTTCTCAATTTGGGTGCTCTAGCATGTCGTTTTTGTCACAGAAAAATTAGTACATGCAACTCAAATAAACATAACACACCTAATACATCGTTTACTGCTGAAAATGAACAGATCTAAGAACTAATACATGCATTTGTAGACACGGGTATTTTTGGTCAACATGACCCTGGACAAAACCCCCCCGGGGAAAACCAGTTTGAGATATGTGTATATATGAAGAAAGCAGAAGAAGGGTTACAGTAAACACAATATATGAAAGAACCTGATACAATAGCAACTCCAACTGAGTTGAAATACAAGCTCTACATCAACAAATGCGCCCCAGAATGGTGCGCCCCTCATGCAAATTGCCAGAACCACTGAATCTGCTCCAACTGCCAACTGTGAGCTCAGATCTGGAAACCCCTCCACAGCAGTGAAGCTATGCTAAAATGGCAACCCTCTGCAACTGATCTCACTGTAATCTGATGGCTAGAAGTCTCTCTACAGCTAATGCGCCCCAATCTAGCAATGCACCCTCCTCGGAAGTAGAACTCCTCCAGTAAATAAACTAACTCCATGAAAGCAAGTGCCCTAGCTATACTCTCCTTACAAAACTGACCTCATCTCCATCCAAGAAGAACTCCTCTCACAATGAGCAAACCAAGCAATGAAGAATGCACCCCTCCTTAGACCTTTGCGCCCCTCTTAGACATCAATTAGGAAACCTAAAATATGAAGGGTTGAGATCATCTCATCTTCCATCTAATCGATGGTTGAGATCTCCCCAAACATATTTAAGTCACAAACCCACTTTGGGTTAAGTTTCCTAAGTCCACTTATGTCTCCAAATTCACCCCTTAGTGAATTAATAATCACTTTATGCCAAAAGTGACCAAATTTCACTTTAACCAAAATCAAAGTGAAAATAGACAAAAGTACAAGGTACAAAGTGTCATGTCCTTCCCTCATGTGCTAAGGAGGTCAAAAGCACATGAGGAACACCTCCCAAGGTACAAAATCTCAACATGAGTAACTTTGAATATGCACTAATCATTATCATGATTGTTTATGATGTTAGAAAAGCAGTTCCACCTACTCTGGATAATGACATGATGGGTAGTTAGCTATTAATGACTCAGGCATGATGTAAAATTTTTATATACGAAAAAAATTAGTAATGAAAGCTTTCTCGATTACCTTCTATTTTGTTATCATAACCAGTTATATGAATACTGATTGCAGTCTGAACTTAAGCTCCACTACTCCCACGTCATAGTAATAGCTGATTTCTGTTGGTAATGTTATTTGATACCTACTTAAACTGGTTATGATTGGATGTATCATCAAAACTGGCGATTTACTTTTAGCATTGTGCTCATTATTATCAGTAAGCCATATTTACTTTTGCAAAACTAATGTGCAGCTGCTTTCAGCTATAGTGCTTGAATACTGTTAATTACTTTCAAGTTTCAACTTCTGTTGCTATTCTTATCAGTTAGGAAACATAGTTACTGCTTAGGTTAGTTGACGTTTTTTCATTACAGTTGGAAGAATAACCAACAAAACTATTTGGCACATGAGAAGCAGAAGAATAATTGTAATTTTCCAAATTCTTGAGAGAGAAAATACACACGCAGTGGTGCAGTAACAGGAGCATTAACAACCCTGAACAGGCACAAAAAAAGAGCTATAACAGGAGCATTAACAGCCCCAAACAAGAACAAAAATTGGTGCTGTAACAGTAATTTGGCTCTGATAACAGTCCAGAACAACGAAGAATAGTGTGCAGAATAGGCCTGAACACACATGCATCATATAAACACATGCAGGTACAAACAGCAGACCATACAGAGTTGTGTGGAATAGTCCCAAAACTGATCAGGACAGGCACACAACCTGAGGTATGTAGAACAAGCTGAAACAGGCCAGAAAACAGAATTTTGCAGGAACCAAAGAAAATGTGCAGAGAGACATCTGAGGTGGACAAAATTCAAGACAGGTTTCGGGACATACACACATCCCAAGACAGGCCAACTTGTGCAGAACTTGAAGAATTTTCTACACACAATTCAAAGTAATATTTTGCATGGAATTTGACACGTTTCTTGCACAGCATACAAGAATTCAAGGTATTTTGTGACAGAAATTGAAGCACATACTCCAAGACTCAAACTTAATGCACAGAAATCAACGAGCAAACCCCAAGACTGCAGTGTACTTAGATAGCAAAGACATTGAATTCAAGAGAAATATATATGAAGAAATGCACGCTCCAGTAAATAAAGAGGTGAACCAAAATATAGCCCCTGCAGAGAGATAACCCTTTATTGATATTCCAGAATGACAGCAATGTTCACTGGTTTCTTCAAGGGAGCAACCCCCAAATGGGCAGCATTCAAATACAATAATAATCCTTAACAAATCATTACTTAGCTTCCTACCTCTATTAAGAGTTTCTCACTACCCAAACCCTAACCACTAGTGGTCCCAACATTAACGAGTACCAACTACCTAGCTGGCTACCAACTACCTAGCTGGCCTTATTGCATAAAGTCCAAGGATGACCCTTTTCGATTAATTAACCACACACCAACTACCTGGTGGGCCTTATTCAAAAAGGATGGCCCCATACATGATAAACTGACTCCCAAGTACCCCTAAGTAGGGAGGTTAGGATAGGACCCTAACAAAGACAAAATTGTACAGAATACAAACAATTCAAGGTAATTTTTTGCATGGAATTTGACACATTTCTTGCACAGAATATAAGAATTCAAGTTTTTTTGTGACAGAAATCGAAGCACAGACCCCGAGACTCAGAATTAATGCACAGAAATCAATGAGCAAACCCCAATACTGTAGTGCTTTGATAGCAAAGGCCCATGAAAATTAAAAATGAACTATGCATTTTCAAGGGCGCAGCAATTGGTATCCATATCAGGACTGCACTCCTTTGTGGGGTGCAAGAGAACTCAAGAACCTTTGTTGTACCTGCAAGGTGAATCAAAGTGATGGCCATCCATGATAGGATGGATCCAGAACTTCACATCCTCACTACACAATACAATGTTTTCAATCTCAATTCATTACAAAAMTTTGAGAATGTCCATCTAACTACTCGTTCTCAAAGGGCACTACAAACAAAGTCACAAGCCCAAAATGCCAAAGGAAGCATAAATGAAATCTACTGTTCATGAACATTTAGCTTATTTTTTCTACCCTACTCTACAATCAGAAGATGCAAATGCTAAGTGAAATCAAAGAGCCAATGCAACTACAGTGTCATCCCATCAATAACATGAGATCTTCACTTATGTTTGGCAACAAAACAACACTAGATCAAACATCCTGCATGACTAAACTGGATTCTTTGTCACTGTATGGCTGAAAACTGAAATGAGTTGTTGAAGATGGAAGTAAACATCAAAAACATACAAAGGTAAATGTGTGCCACTGCATGCTTCCTATATCCAATTTTGGATAGGGTCGACATAGTCATCACCTCCTGCATGTGAATATGGCAGCCCGACATCAAGCCATGAATCACCTTCACGAACCACCATATTGTCCCTATAAATGCCCTCATTGGCTGCCATGAAAATCACCTATCATAACCTCAAGCAACAAGGGTTTAGAAGGCAGTTCCAATAAAAATCTTCAAAAATTTTGTTGCCCTCTATCAGACCTCCATTTGATGTTCCCTAAAAACTCAAATCTAGAAAAATAAATCAGCACCCTCTATGGGAAGGCTGCAAAATTCTGCAATACACCCAAGATTGTGCTTCTTGTTGTCCCAAACATATTCCCTTTGCTGATTTTTTATGCATATAAAAGGCACAAGCTGAAGATATCAATGGATGAAAAAAAATTGCATATGTAATGTTATGAAAATGCTCTTTATGGTGCAAGAAATCTCCCCCATTGTTGAGGACACCCGAAACTTTATCAACAATCAAATATGCATCACATACCTCAACATCATTTAGCTGTTCAAAATTGCAGAAAATAGGATCTGAGATGTTCTCTTCAAGTCCAGGAATTGGCTCCCAATGCTGAATTGATGTAGAGTGTGCCAATTCAGATTTTCTGCCATCAAACTTTCACACTGTGTCCCGACTCCTAGATGGAATCCTCATGAATAAATTAGCAATCCACATCCCATTTATGTCTCCCAGTCACAAAAAGAGTGCTCACATCATCATCCTCTTGGCTGCCATGTTGTTTACCACATGAGTTAGCCATAACACCTGCAATTTATTCATCCTCCAAGGGTTTCTCCACCAAATCTATCCTTTTCAAATCATCAAGAGATTCATCATCAAATTTAAAACTTTGGAAAGGAATATAACTTACCAATCCCGTATACTCCTCAAAATCCATGGCAATGGCCTTTGGAATGTCCTCATGCAGGTGTACATCATTATCACAAGTTGTTTCTTCCAAAATAAGATGTAATGCATATTCATAAATGGAAAAATCTTCTTGGAGTGTTGCAATAAAGTTTTCTGATGCTTCAAACTTCTCATCTGAATCTGACTTTTTACGCATAAGTAGCCCATGTGATGAAAAGAAAACCTGGTCATCCAAATGATCCTCATGAAACTCATGCCCAAGCTTCTCTTGGCATGGCTCACAAAAATTTTCTTTGATATACTCAACCAAGGACATAACTGCATCTCATTTATCCTTGACTTCAGACAAGAGAGCATCTTAGAAGTTACTCTCATATGCAAGCATTACGTATAGGATCTCACTTTCCTTATAACACCAAGCATCAACTAGATCCTCAACCTTTTCTTCTTCTTCATAACTAGGATCGAAACACTTGCAAAACACTTCAATCAGCCATGCAAATGAAGATATTTCCTTTCTACAAAGAGTTTCAAACCATATTTTGCAGAATCTTTCAAGGTTAACACAAACATTTTCATCGTGGCATCCTCATCAACAACATCAAAATATGAAATAACTCAAATCAAGGACATAACATGCAATGTATTCAAATCAACAAGTCCATGGAACCTCGCAATGTTATTATCCCAATCTAGATCAGGGTAATCATTTAGGTATTGGATCTCACTTTCCTTATAACGCCAAGCATCAACTAAATCCACAACCTTTTCTTCTTCTTCATAACTAGGATCCCAATGCTTGCAAAATGCTTCGATCAGCCATACAAATGAATATATTTCCTTTTCACAAAGACTNACCTGCAATTTATTCATCCTCCAAGGGTTTCTCCACCAAATCTATCCTTTTCAAATCATCAAGAGATTCATCATCAAATTTAAAACTTTGGAAAGGAATATAACTTACCAATCCCATATACTCCTCAAAATCCATGACAATGGCCTTTGGAATGTCCTCAAGCAGGTGTACATCATTATCACAAGTTGTTTCTTCCAAAATAAGATATAATGCATATTCATAAATGGAAAAATCTTCTTGAAGTGTTGTAATAAAGTTTTCTGATGCTTCAAACTTCTCATCTGAATCCGACTTTTTACGCATAAGTAGCCCATGTGATGAAAAGAAAACCTGGTCATCCAAATGATCCTCATGACACTCATGCCCAAGCTTCTCTTGGCATGGCTCACAAAATGTTTCTTTGATATACTCAACCAAGGACATAACTGCATCTCATTTATCCTTGACTTCAGACAAGAGAGCATCTTAGAAGTTACTCTCATATGCAAGCATTACGTATAGGATCTCACTTTCCTTATAACAYCAAGCATCAACTAGATCCTCAACCTTTTCTTCTTCTTCATAACTAGGATCGAAACACTTGCAAAACACTTCAATCAGCCATGCAAATGAAGATATTTCCTTTCTACAAAGAGTTTCAAACCATATTTTGCAGAATCTTTCAAGATTAACACAAACATTTTCATTGTGGCATCCTCATCAACAACATCAAAATATGAAATAACTCAAATCAAGGACATAACATGCAATGTATTCAAATCAACAAGTCCACGGAACCTTGCAATGTTATTATCCCAATCTAGATCAAGGTAATCATTTAGGTATTGGATCTCACTTTCCTTATAATGCCAAGCATCAACTAAATCCACAACCTTTTCTTCTTCTTCATAACTAGGATCCCAATGCTTGCAAAATGCTTCGATCAGCCATACAAATGAATATATTTCCTTTTCACAAAGACTTTCAAACCATATTTTTGTAGATATTCCAAG
>JZKD02S0166914.1:611504-668798 GCA_000966675.3 Picea glauca
CAGAAGAACCACTTCTTCACTAGTGCTCAGCCACTAGGATTACGTTCACCTGTGCTCGTCCACAGGCACGTCCACTCAACAGATCTTCTTTCCCACTGCATTACACAGGAGAGTCGTCTGGAGTTTCTCGTCAACTCTTCTGCTCGAAGGAGGCTAATACATCATCTTCATTTATGTTCTCATGACGATGCATCCAGCACTTTGGGATTTCACACATTCACCTTATGCTCAGCCACATGCACGTCCAACTCTACAGATCACCTTTCTCACTGTGTTACATAGGAGAATCATCTAGAGTTCTTCTCAACTCTCTGTATGGAGGAGGTCATCTCTACATTCGAGCTCTGTCTCAGCCACACACCCTCTTCAGAGGCTTTCTCTCAGGTTTGTAAGCTGGAGAATATCTCACATGGCTGCAATGATCCACATCTCACAGGTTTGTAAGCTGGAGAATGTCTCACATAGCTGCAATCATCAACACAGACAACGGCTGAAACAGCGTACGGTGGATTTGCAGTTGACGGATTTGTCGGTTGTATGGTTGCAGAATTTAACCCACAATTGCCAAGGATGGGCTCTGATACCACTGTAACAAGTAAATTGTTATTCACTGAAAAATGAATGTTTATGAATAATATATTTTGATTGATTGAATATGAATGATAGATGATATTACATTCACCCTCATGACAGTTTACTTATAGCATTGATTGGTCGCGAGTGAAGAGGTACGTGCCTCTTGATTATTTATTTAATTAAGTTATTATTATTATTATTTATGTTTGTTACAAGCAATGTCTCCTAGATTTTGAACATTGTCGAAGAAGGAGACAAGTCTAAAAATGGCCTCAAGCTACAAAGTATGAGCCCTAAACTCCATTTGGATGATAAACTAAGGAATTGTCCATTTGCAATGGATGATGCATTGTATAAGTAGGGTTTGGACTCCCTCAATCCTAACCCAATTGGCTCAAAGAAAACTAGGCATGTACACCTTATAACCATAAAGGGCAATGGGTCTAATGATGTAATGTCCCCAATTTTGTATGTTTCTATGTTATAGAGTAGGATGTCTGCCAGAGTAGACAAATGGGGGTGATAGTGAGTTCAGGAGGTATTGAGGGGTTTTATTGGGCCCGACTTTCATCATTCATCATATTTCATCATCAGGATCCATTCTGCATAGCTTTTCTTTGGTTTCATTGCATTCGGGAGGAAGCACTATAGGATAAGATAATGAGATGTGACTTTCAGTGGTCGGAGAAGCCACAAGGACAAATAAATCACTTTTTTGAAGAAAAAAGGTTAATTCATTAATAAAGTGATTTTATTAATGAATATTAGAAGTAAAGTAAAAGTCACTTGGAGAGAAATGATGAACGGGTATAAAAGAGGGATAGGGGCTTCTATTCTCTCAATATGTTGATTGTTATTTTGATGTCTGGCTTCTTATAGCTAGAGAGCACATGGTACTTGGGGGTTTTGAGAGTTTTGACTGAATAAACCCTAGAGATCAACAAGGGATTGAAAGATTCTCCTGTTCTTGATCTAAGCTTGTCCAAGGAGGTGAAAGATCCCTCCCTCACCATTCTACATCAGTTCAGAACTACTTTAGCCATCAGTTTTGGCAAGGGGGTGCACCAATGAGGGTTTTCTACAGGTTGGGGAGCACCAGTTGTTAAATTTGGCAACATCAACAGTCATTCTCCAATGAGAGGCCATATGGACCACCCTGAGACTAGCCAAGGATATTTGGAGAATCAACTAGTCTTGTGAGGTATTGACAAAATCCAGGGTGTACAACATCTGTGAGTCAAACCAAAAGTCAGGACGAACGAGATGCTATGTAAGTCTAATGCAAAAGTCAGGGGGAACGTACAACCTCTGTGAGCATAGACAGTCTAGTGCAAAAATCAGGGGGAGCGTACAACCTCTGTAAGCATAGACAGACTAGTGCAAAAGTCAGGGGGAACGTACAACCTCTGTGAGCCTAGTCAAGCCTTGTGAGCCATGAGCAAAAGTCAAGGCATCTAGCAAAAGTTAGGTTTAATGTAAAATTCCTATGAGCTAGAAACAAACGATCTTCAAAATATTACAAATGGTGTAATGTATTGATCTAGTGCGTTGGCACATGTAACACCTTCCACCATGAAGAAATTCAAATCGCTTTGTAAAGAGACAAGTTGTAAAAAGTCAAAGTTGCATGTCTAGGTCAAAGTCAAAGTTGTCAAGTTTGTTGCATGTTGCATGCATGTCTAGTTGCATGTTGCATGCATGCATGTCATGTGCATGCTAAAGAGTTCGCATGCATCTCATGTCAAGGGCGAGTTCCTAACTGAAGAGGTAAGTTCAGTTCTAATTTTGACTGTTGAGTTAATGGTCAGTTCTAATTATGATGGTTGAGTTAACTTCAGCATGCATTCACTTAGGCTATTTCGAGCCATCTCCTCTTTACCTCTCCACTCCTATTTAAGCAAAAGGTCAACCCTCTCTTCTACACAATTGTTATGCAGCGTATGAGTGAGGAAGAAGAGTGATATATCAGTCCATAACAGAGTGGTAACAGGGCGCATATATCAGTCCATAATAGAGTGGAATAATGGTCCATAAAAGGCTGTGTATCAGTCCATAGAAGGCAACAATAACAGTCCATAAGAGGCAGCAATATCAGCCCATATCAGTGTTGGTATATCAGTCCAGAAAAGGCAACAAAAGAGCACCCAAGCAGCGCATAGCTTCCTCCACAGTGCTGGTATATAAGAGAGGTATTTATCAGCAAAGTATCTCAGCATTCTACAATTCATACAGTCAGGTCTAGGTAAACTTAGCAAGCTATTTAAGACCAGAATTTCATCCTGGAAAATTTGTAAGTGGTCATACATTATTAATGCAATAAAAGGAGATTGTTTGCTGGGGGTTTTCTCCCTGTATAGGGTTTCCCCAGGGTACATGTGTTGTGATCTTGCATGCTGGTAATTTATTATGATTATTCTTGTTCTAATTTATGAATGATGTCAAGCTAAGTTCTAAGTACAATCAGAATTTTTAAACAAGTATTTACAGTATTAAATCAAGCTCAAAATTAACACTAGTGAGGGTTTTCTACAGGTTGGGGCGCACTAGTTGAGGAGAACAGGCTCTATTTGCCTTAGTGAGGCTAGATCTTCAGTGGCTTTCATTCCAGGAGAGGTTGCTACCTCCCTAGTGCCTTTTGGCATCAGTGTATGAGGGTATTCCTCACATATCCATTCTATTATCAAGGAGGGTGTAACTGTGAAGAGAGATCTTGTTGTTTGGGGTCAGATTTATCATCTACAGCTAGGGTTTCTTCTCATATGAGTTAGCCTTCGTCAGATCCATAGATTGGTGGCCTTTTCTCAAAGTTTGGAGGCCATATTCATAGAGGCTGAATTATTATTGGCTTACTACAGCCAGTGGGGCACAACTTCCAGCCAGGGAGGTCATATAGTGTCAAGGAACAGAGCCATTTTGGAGGTACAAACTTAAGGAAGTGTTTGGAGGATTTTAGGGGCTGCATCTCATTGTTCCATCTTACTTTTGGAGCTATCTACATCCATAGTATCAATCTGATATATGTATTCCAGATCTGAATATTTCATGTATGTAGCTTCTTATTTAATAAATAAAGGTCAGATTTAATTTGTGGCTATATTTTGTATCTCTTCGTGAATTTTTGTTGAAGTATTGTTATTATCCTATTGGTTTGTCATATGCAATTATTGGCTGCAAAAACAAATAAAATCAGACCATAAACTACACCAAAACATTCTGCATGCAAACTGTTTGACAAAATACCACAACCAGAAAACACAAAACTTCAAATGTTCCAAGAAAACACACTTGGGAACATTACAAATGATTATGTCCAAAAGGTCAATATTGGACAAGATATTTCTCAGGGATAATCTGGATGTCCCTGATGTGACCCTTGATAGTGTAAAGTTTTCAGACCCCAACCCGGTTTCAAGTCTCACTGAGACACATAGTCAAATGCCCAACCCACATTGCACATTTACTACTGCAAATTAGTAAGCATGACATTAATTGCTCAATATTGAAACACAAAAAGTGTGCTACAGCACTTTAACCAGATATAAATCACACAGAGAAAATTTAACACAGAGATTTGGTCTACAAATTCAGATCTTAGAAAACCCCACAAAGGGGAAAACCAGTGAGAGAGGGGAGGCTTTTATTATTCAAAGAAATGAGAGATATTTACAGCAGTCATCTTCAGTAATTAATACACACTTATCTCATTTTCTGTGCATAAACTCAACATAGAAAATAGTGCCAAAACTGCTCCTTGATTTCTGTACCCAGAAATCCGTACAATACAGTCTCACTGTTGCTGTTGTACTTTGTCTCTATTTCTGTGCTCAGAAACTGCCTTGGAATTCATGCCACAATCTGTTCATGTCTCTCTCCCAGCTTGACTCTCTCAAGCTCTTGCTCTCTCAAACTCAAAGAATGAATGAATGAGAGCGCCTTAGTCTCTAAGTAAACTTCGTGGAGGAAACTGAAGAGTCGTGACTTTTCATTTTTCCTCACAAAATTCCGAAAGCCACATTTAATTTTATCTCTCATAAAATTAATTTCTAGAGACCTCTTTTGGACACTTTCTGACCCCTAGGTGCCTAGGTGATGAGAAACACTTGTCCTTGGTACTTTTATTTAATTATTTTAACACTTCCTCTTACCGAGGAAAGTGTTCCTCACCACCCCAAGCTTATCTCTGAAAGGCACAAACTTTAATTTCCCTAAAGCTTTTGTGAGGATGTCTGCAATCTGTTCATCGGTGGAAACATACTGTAGCTCAACTGCTCCTCTCTGAACATGGTCCTGGATGAAGTGATATCTAATCTCAATGTGTTTAGACTTGTCATGGAAAACTGGATTCTCGGAGAGTTTAATGCAACTCCGATTGTCACAGTAGATCATCGTGGGTCTCATCTCCACACCAAATAATCCAACTAGCAACTTGCGAAGCCAAATGGCCTCTCAACTAGCCTAACTAGCTGCCATGGACTCAACCTCAGCAAAACTCAAAGCCACTGACTTTTGCTTCCGACTAAACCAAGACACCATTGTTGAGCCCAAATCCAAAGCAACAACCTGAGATACTCTTCCTGTCACTGACACATCCTGCCCAATCTGAATCTGAATAGCCAATCAACCTCTCTCCATCCCCTCTCTCATAGTTCAGGCCAATTCCACCGTACCCTTAAGGTACCTAAGCACATGTTTTGTTGCAATCCAATGTACTCTCTAAGGCTCCACCATAAACTGACTAAGAGAGTTAACAGCAAAACAAAGATTTGGTCTTGTGTTGACCAAATACATCAGCAAACCAATCAACTGACGATACAACGTGGGATCAACCAATTATGTCTCAGAAGAATGTAGCTTCTTCCAGCTGATTGTCATAGGTGTGGACATGGGTCTACAATCCTCCATTCGAAATCTCCTTGGAATCTCATCCGCATATCTACCCTGTCCCAGAAAGATATGTCCATCCTCCTGCCAAACCTCCAACCCAAGAAGTAGTGCATCATCCCAGTGTCTTTCATCTCGAATTCTAAAGAAAGGCTCTCCTTGCAACCAGCTATGAGTCTCTCAGCCCCTGTAATAAAGAGATCATCCACATATAGCACAAGAATGAGAAGATCACCTCCAACCACAATGAAGTACAGGTTGGGATCCGCCTCACTCTTCACGAAACTCATCTGCTGCAAGTATGTGTCTATCCTGGAGTACCAAGCTCTAGGAGCTTGCTTCAGCCCATACAAGGCCTTCTTCAGTCTACATACATGAGAATCACTCCCATGCACCTCAAATCCACGTGGTTGCTCAATATAAACCTCCTCCTCAAAGAGACCATTCAAAAATGCGCTCTTCACATCCATGTAATGGATTTCCCAACCCATCTCTGCTGCAATGGAGATCACTACCCTAATCGAGGTGTATCTAGCTACTAGAGCAAAGGTCTCATCATAATCAACTCCCTCTACCTGTGAGAAGCCCCGAGCCACGAACCAAGCCTTATACTTCTCAATGTTGCCATCAACATCATACTTGATTTTGTACAACCACTTGGCAACCACCACTGACTTCCCCTCCGGTCTAGGAACCACCTCCCAAACATCATTCTTCATGATGGAATTGTACTCTTCCATCATGGCATCTCTCCAAACCTCCCGATCAACTGCCTCCTCAAAGGTGGAAGGCTCAGACTCTCTGATGTTGCTCATCATCGCAAGATAGTTGCAAAACCTCTCTGGAGGTTTACTCTCCCTCACAACCTGCCTGGGACTCCCCACTAAACCATGTGCCTCCTTCAAAGTGTCCCGAAGCCACTTGGGCTTCCTCCTCTCTAAAGTAGTGTCCCGTGGAGGGGACTCTCCCTTCACAACCCCATCACCTGAAGACTGTGAACCTGAAGAAGAATCTGGAGAACTCAATCCTGAAACCTGTGGACCAGTAACCTGTGATCCTGACATCTGTGGCCATGTAACCTGTGGTCCAGTCGTCACCGAAAATGGTAGACCTAAACTTTGTGTCACTGAAGTCTATTGTTGACTCACCTGAATCTGAGGTGATGATTGCCCACCCCTCTCAGTCCCTCGTGACTTCGTAAAGGCTCCATCCTCCTCAAATCTCACATCCCTTCTCAAAATTGTCTTCCTCAAGGAAGGGGTGTATATGCGGAAAGCCTTTGAAGTCTCACTATACCCAACAAAGATCCCCTTCTCTGTCGTGGGTTCTATCTTTGTCCTCTTCTCAGAAGGGACATGTGAATATGTAAGGCACCCAAAAATCCTAAAGTGCCCAACATCGAGCTTCTTCCCAAAGAAAGCCTCCTCAGGAGTCTTATCCCCCAAGACTCTACATGGACTCCTATTCTACAGATAAATTGCAGTGTTGCAAGCCTCAGCCCAAAGAAAAAGTGGTAGTCCCTAATCATGTAACATGGCTCTCACAACCCCCAACAATAGCCATGTTCTTCCGCTCAGCCACCCCATTCTGTTGTGGAGTGTATGGAACTGTCAACTCTCTCATGATGCCTTCTCGGGCACAAAAGTCACTGAACTCATTGGAGGTATACTCAACCCCATTATCAGATCTCAACACTCTGATTTTTCTCCCTGTCTGGTTCTCCACAAGAGCTTTGAACTCTTGGAACCGTTGGAAAACCTATCCTTTGGTCTTCAGAAGAAAATCCAAGACTTTCGTGAGAAGTCATCAATGAAAGACACATAATACAAGAACCCAGTCAAAGATGCAGAAGACATAGGACCACACACATCAGTATGAATCAGATCAAGGATACCAGCTGCTCTACTATCACTGCTTGGAAAAGCAGTCTTGGTGTACTTCCCAAGAGCACACCCCTTGCACACCTCCTCGTGCTCTATATTGAACTCTGGCACTCTGAAAACAATCTCTCTCAAGATCCTCAGTGCCCCATGATGCAAGTGGGCCATCCTCCTATGCCATAACTCACAAAGGTCACTGGTGTTGGTGCCATGAAACAATGCTCTCAAAGGCTGAAACATTAGCTTGTACAACTTCTCATGTCGAATACCAATCACTTTGGCCGAAGTGACTGGAGATCCCTTAGGATACAACAGCACCTGCCCATCACGGAACAATACCTCATGCCCCCTATCCTCAATAGTGGAAACTGACACCAAGTTCTTCTTCAATCCCGGAACATATAGGACATCTCTCAACAACATGGGAGGTAGAGACTCCCTCTGAAATGATACAGTCCCACACCTAACTGCTCTAACCAGTGAGTCATCTCCAAGTACCACCTCCTGGTCTCCAATCACTACAAACTCAGTAAAGTACTCACGAACTCCTGTTATATGGCGAGAGGCACCACTGTCAATGTACCAAATACAAGTGGAAGATGTTCTAGATGAGAGGCAAACAGTCAAAGAATACTCCTTCTCGAACTTGTGAGTAAACACCTCCACCTCCGTTGAAGCTGCTACCGATTTCTTCTTCTTGTTAGGGCACTGTCCAGCATAGTGCCCAAACTGATGGAAAGCAAAGCACTCGACTTTGTTTAGACCTGTCATGGTATAACATGAAAAATGAAGTGAGGTTTGCCTCTATTTATAGAGTCAGATCCAAGCTCACTTTACCCAATTTACAATTAAATCCACCAATTTAGATTCAAATTCATGTTTTTACATTGACTTTTACCCAATTTATTTAATTTTTGTCCACATATGCTAAATGATGACCAAAAATAACAAAATTAAGAGATTCAAGTCCCCAACGTCTTCTTAAGGGTGGTTGTTGGGTGAGATAGCCTCCAAAGGCTAGGGCATCATCTCCCAAAGTGCCACATCATCCCACTAATCCATAAAAAAGTGTGGGGCTCATGTCCCACAACTCCACCAAGTGCAAGACCCAAGTCAAAACAAGCTTTCTGGGCTTGACGTCATGCTCCAAAAGTGCAACGTTCTAGCATGGGGGGGTGACGTCATGCAAGTCTCACCATTCTAGGCCTCTTTCATGGGACAATAATGTCATCGGGTGTGCAATGTTCATCATCAATGCCCTCCAACATGTGGGGTTCAACATCCATCCTATGGGCTTTCATGCCCCCATAGAGATTCAAAGTGCCTTAGAAGCTCCATGAATGACGTCACCAAGCAAAATCCTGCAAAGGCAAACAAGGTACGCCTTCCAAGGGTCCACAAGTCATATGTATCATGCCAAGTAAATCAATCTTAATACAAGATCCACCCAAACAAGTACATCGGGTCCCCCCTTTCAAATTAAACACATGCTCAAAGACTTTATGCAATTTACCAACTTTAGATATGGGAGGGTTATCAAAAGGTCCTATTGGATAAGCCTGTTAATATTATGGTAGTTGCAGGAGGTATTTACCTCCATGTGTAAACCTGACGAGAATAGAATATTCCGGGAAGTAAGAAGAAACCCTAATGAGTTGGCTAATAACCCTAGAAGACAAGTCGGCTCAAGAGGATAATTGGTATTAGGTTATTAGCCTACGAGAGAATAAGTCGGCCAGAAAAAATATTATATACTAAGTAAATAGACACCCAGAATGAGAAGTCAGCTCAGACAGTTAGCCAGAATTAGTATAAATACAGGAGGCCAGTCTTCATTCTGGCAGGCATTCTCAGAATTGCAGAGTAGCACTTCTGCGCACTACAGTTGCCCAGTTTGTGCGCAAGTTTGAAAGAGAGCCGCCATTACGGCCGCTGCAGCTAGCAGATTTCGGTTTTGGCTTGGACTATCTCTTGGTTATGGTTTGGACTATCTGATCAGCTCTTGTTTGGTGCGCTATCCTTGGAGAAAGGTGCACTACCCTTTGTTTGGCTATCTAGCCTAGGGTTTGCTTCCAAAATGATTCCCTGTCAAGGTTAAGGTGCCTAGAGGGTGGCTTCGGCCTATGGTTGGGTGACAATAGTTATACCTCCTAGCTAGGGAGGTATAAATAGAGGCAAACCTCACTCCCTCCTAGCTAGGGAGGTATAACCTAGCAGAAAGACTCAAGGCCCCAGATGAGACATTCAGAAAAAGTAAGAAGCGTAAAAGATTCTCAAGCTATGCAGCATGTATGACAAAGCTTCTAGATGAAAAACCTACCACGTTTGAAGAAGCAATTCAGAAGAAACAATGGAAAGAAGCTATGACGGAAGAACACCAATCCATCATGAAAAATGATGTATGGGAAATTGTGCCTAGACCTAAAGAAAAATCAGTGGTAACTTCAAAATGGGTATATAAGATCAAACATGCAGCAGACGGAAGCGTGGATAAATATAAACAAGGTTCGTAGCTAAAGGGTTCTCACAAAAGGAGGGAGAAGACTATGACGAAACATTTGCTCTGGTTGCTAGATATACTTCCATTAGAGCTATCATATCTCTTGTCGCTTCCATGGGATGGAGTTTACATCAAATGGATGCAAAAACAACTTTCCTCAATGGAGCAATCGAAAAAGTATATATTGAACAACCTTAAGGGTTTGAAGTACATTCCAGAGACACTCATGTTTGCAAACTAAAGAAAACCTTATATGGACTCAAGCAAGCTCCAAGAGCTTGGTATGCCAGAATAGACAACTATCTAATGAGACTTGGTTTCTCCAAAAGTCATGCAGATCCAAACCTTTACTACAAAGTCGTGAACAATGCACATGTGATTCTACTACTATATGTTGACGATATATTCCTAACAGGTGAAGAGTCTCATCATCCAGTGCAAAAAGGAACTAGCTTCCGAGTTTGATATGAAAGATCTTGGTCTCATGCATTATTACTTGGGACTAGAAGTATGGCAGAAGTTGGTGAAGTATTCCTTGGACAAGGAAAGTATGCAATAAAGATTCTCCAGAAGTTTAGAATGATGGATTGCAAATCCATGGACACTCCTATGACTACAGATATAAGAAAAGTAAGAGATTCAGATTCTGATCCAGTAGATCCATCACTATATCGACAATTGATTGGGTCATTGATGTATTTGGTAAATACTCGACCAGACATTTGCTTTGTCGTGAACACACTAAGCCAGTTCCAGGTGGAACCTAGACATGAGCATTGGATAGTTGCAAAGCATGTTCTAAGATATATTCGTGGGACAATAAACTATGGTTTAAGATATACCACATCCAGTGATATACAGCGTCATGGATTCATTGATTCAGATTGTGCAGGAAGTGCAGAAGACAGAAAGAGTACTTCAAGGATGTGTTTCGGCTTGGCCTCCGCTATGATATCGTGGGGCAGCAGGAAACATAAGTTTGTCGCACTCAGCACAGCAGAAGCAGAATATATCGCAGCATGTGAGGAATGTACAGAAGCAATATGGTTGAGAAAGCTAATCTCCGATTTATTTGATCAGGTTCCAGATTCGACCATAATACACTGTGACAATCAAAGTTGTATAAGGCTATCAGAACACCCAGTGTTTCATGAACGGTCAAAACATAGAGATCAAATATTACTTTATTCAAGATAAAGTCCAGGAAGGAGAAGTAAAGCTCCAATATATCCCCACAGATGAGCAAACAGCAGATATCCTGACAAAGCCTCTATCTAGAATAAAGTTTGCATATTTTCGAGACAAATTGGGAATCATGGAAATAATTCCCTTAGCTGAAAGGGAAGAAATTACTCTCCAGGTTGGGAGGGAGCATTGACATATCATTGAATTGAGGACAGTCATTTTCAAGTTAGAAAAATGGTCCAACTTGGGTAGTTCCTTTCCAGATTCGGAAAGTGGTTTGAGATTTCTGACGGACAGGCATTTTCCAGTTCGAAAAATGGTCCAGATCGAACGGTCATTTTTGTAATGAAAATGGTTGGATGGATTGTTGATGTACCATAGACAATTATTTCCCATTGTGGTTAAGATGGGGAATGATCTAGGGCAGTCTCTCTTCTTGAGGGTTACTCAAGAAGACTGGGCCGCCTCACTGGACAGCGAGATTTCCCATTGTGGTTAACATGGGGAATGGTACGTTTTGGAGGTTGGTGCAAGACAGTCATTTCCTTAGGAAATGGTCTAGACAGTCATTCCTTAGGGCGAATTCATTCTCTCTAGGCTGCACTTTGTTTAGTGCCGGAGGAATGGCCCAGGGTGGGGAATGGTCCAGGTTCAGCAATCAGGGACAGAGATTCCTTAAGGCAGACTCATTCTCTCCAGGTTGCACTTTGTTTAGTGCCGGAGGAATGGCCCAGGGTGGGGAATGGTCCAGGCTCAAAAATCAGAACAATTATTCTTCCTTGCTTGAGAAGAATAGTCCAAATAGCCCATCATTGATGTTCTACTCTGAGGGTAGATGCTCTTTCAGATCTCACAGATGTGAGTGAAAGAATGGCCCAGATGATTCAATTTATATCATAACAATATTTTTTGTTCAAGTTGATATCAGATGATTGTTATGGAGACAATAGAGATATGCTATTGTGGTGGATATGTTCCACTGTCTGTGACTATGTGTCACGATTTGAGTAGTTGTGTACTACTATGGATAAACACAGTTGTGTTCTATCAGTTGACTTGTACCAGTTGTCATGGATATTATCCAGTGGGATAATAATGACGGTGCTCGTGATGCTACCAGTTGAATGGTTTGTTTGTGCTCAAGACCATTATCGGTTATACCTCCCTAGCTAGGAGGGAGTGTTGATATTATGGTAGCTTCGGAAGGTATGAACATCCATTGTGACCTTTGACAAGATTAGAATATTTCGGAAGAAAGAAAAGAAGTGAACATAACCCTAGAAGCGATGTCGCATGAGAGAGATAATTAATATGAATTAATTAGTACCCAGAATGAGAAGTCGGCCCAGGCAGTCTGCCAGGATTACTATAAATACAAGGCACCAGTCTTTCATTTGACACACTTCTCAAAATTTCAGACAGGCACTTGTGGCACTACAATCTGGCAGTCTTGTGCGCAAGTTCTGGTGAAGGTGTTGCCACCGGTTCTGAAGCCTATTGCTTCTGTCTTTTGGGTTGAACTCTCTGATCAGCTTTGGTTACTTCTTGCTTGGTGCATTAGCCTTGCTTGGCTATTGGATTGCTACCAGGATTCTTCTCTCTGTCAAGGTCAAGGTGCTCGGAGGGTGGCTTCGGCCTATGGTTGGGTGACAATAGTGATATTTTCAATGGTAAAACGAGCACATTCTAACACCTAGGTGTTGAGAAACACTTGTCCTTGGTACTTTTATTTAATTACTTTAACAGAGAGCCTGGCTTGGGTCCGACTCCACTCTCTTTCTCTGATTCAAGTCTACGGTCGATCGGTTCCAGGCCCTTAGAGCTAAGCAAAAGTTGTTATCTCTTCCTAGTAAGATCTTCCTTGATGAAGATCTCACCAGAACACGGGTTGCGAAGCTCAAACACTCTAGATAGTTGGTTACAACGACACGCCAAGCAAGGAAATTGGAAGTCATCAGGAACCTTAGAGCAATCATTCTAGACTCTTTTCCACCCGGGTGGGAACCCCCATTTGGGGCTTCCAAATGACAGGCCCATCTGGGTGAATACAATACCAAGAAGTAACTCACTATTCAATTGTTGCATTTGGTTTTGTTAAATAATTGATATGTGTGTGGAGTTAGAATGCAGGTCAAAGTGCGTTCAGAGTTGACATTGTATAGAAGGAGATTCAAGGTTTTGGAGTTGTGAACCCATTGATTGTGTAATATTTTTCTTTTCCAAAGCATTATTATTGAATTCTTGGCTAGATTATTCAAAATCTTTAAGTGTTGACCAGATCATCGTTGTTCAAACTTAATAGTATGATTGAGGAACATCATCGTTGAGTCAAGGCGTAGTTATTGTTGAAAAATTTAGTGATGAATTGCTATGTCAAACACTGGCAAACTGGGTCGAATTATTGAAATTGCCATAACAACACGGGAATAATCAATAGCTTGTCGAGTGGATTAGGGTTCGAATCTAACAGTTTTTTGCATCGATTCATTGATAAATCGCTGGAATGGTTGGTCGTTGCTCGATTAACAACCATCATAGATTCTTTTAATGGACATGAGTATTTGTGTCAAGTAGAAGCCCCAATCCGATAGCTTTCAGATTATATGTTATCAAGTTTATGAAATGGGGGCCTTGGTTTAGTTTGCCAACATAACAAAATCACCAATCCATTATCTTCGTGATCACAACTTGGAGTAGAAGCTGGAAGTGGTGATGCAAATGCATATTGTGGAGACAAAACCTGAATTCACGACCTAGATATTTGAAATGGACTCCACGCGTTTTCCCACAGCACCAATACAAATTATGGGTGAGAAATCAAGCCCAGTGGATGATTTCTTGGACGTTTATTTGTACTAATGAAATTGAGAGAATAGTCTTCAGTTACAAGAAAAAACGAAGAAAGGAACTCTCCAAGACCATGGTTGTTGACTCGTTGGCAGTTGACAAAGTTACATCTTATATTTGAGCATGGGTTGAATGCTGGTTCGTTGACAGTTTGTATGAGTTAAAGCCTTGGTATTTTAAGTGTAGACTGGTAAGCAAATTATTAAAGTTCAATCATTTATGTGTTTATTAGAGCAAGCATGTATTACCCTGCATTAAACTCTAAACCTACCTTTGAACTATTGATTGCATCTTACAACTCTTTGGTAATGAATATGATGCTCTGTTTCATTTCATGGTTGATTTTATCTATTACAATCTGTTGATGACAAATTTTATATGTAGAAATTTGAAGGTCGATGTTGTGGTTGATGATTGATCATTTGAGGACAATTGTATAAATTATAACTACTAGATGATTGATGTTATATGTGTACTAAATGCTTGATGCTTTTAGATCATCATTAACCCAATAGTTAAATCTATCTTTTCATGTTGTATGCAACTAATTTAACATTTTGCATGTTTTTTTAATATATATGCATCAAAATATATTAAAATCTAAGTTGCACAATACAGGGAAACAGTTATATTGTTTCTGAAAAGAAAACGTGACCCCTCAAAAATTTTGAAACAAAGAAATGCGATAAATAGCACATTATATTGAAACTTTGAAAAAAAACATAATGAATAAATGAGCAAGAACATTTAAATGACAAGCAATGTTCCATCGCTTACATTGGGATCCTCATAACTAGTATCACCCTTTGCCTCTGTCACGACCTTTTAGGGACATTAGTCAACACCACCCAATTTTGATGAAACTTCCTAATCCAAGCCTTAAAATATGGTAGAAAAGGCTTAGCATGCCTAATCAATGATTTTGGCTTGAGTAAAGGATACATTTTTGCTAAGGCCATGACATAGAACTACAACAATCAAAACCACCAACATCGGGGTGCATAAAGGGCTTGGTGCTCTTGATTAAATGCCAATCCCATACCTTCATACATGATAGAATCCAATGAAAATGTTGCAATTATACCAATCCTAAAATCCTGAAAACCATTAAGTGTGTCGAATTTTGAATGGGATATAAAATTTTACTTTCTTGATATGAAGTCCGATGAGGTTGGAACCACTCATAAACGTCCTAAAACAATTAATGGTGATGTTAAAAATTGAAGTAAAAGTAAAAATTTAACTTTACCATTAATTTAAGTAAAAATTTAACATTACCATTAATTGCAAGCATTTTTTGTCGAACATAATCAAAAATAGAGTCAAACCAAGTCAAAATAGGCAAATTTAATGTTGAAAATGCGTCGTCCAAATGCTGGTACAACCCGGAAACATGTTTTCCACACGTGACACAAGTTTGTATAGTCGAAAACATGTTTCAGGGCTGTACCACACACGTTTCCACTTTTCTGCATGGAAACGAGCCTAGTACAGACCTACACTAGACATTACCTACAACATAGATTAAAATATATATTATATAAATATGCTCTCAAGAAACGCTTCACCCTAGGAATCTTTTTGAAAATCGCGCTTCCTGCTCCCAATAGCCTTGGGATGAGCTTTCATCCAAGCTTGAGACACACTTCTCTACGATTTCATACCTGTCATTTAAAACAGTGTCTATTGTAGACTAGTATGTGGACTGTTAGAATTTAAGGGAAACTAGATCAGAGATATTCTTTTTCAATTTATTCATTATAGTAGTAGATATAGATCAACAGTGTATTTAAAATTTCTGATGTAAGCAATTACAGAAATAATACAAAAGATCTAAATATTAAACCAAAAAACAGATCTGAATATTTAACACAAACAAGTAGCAAATCTAAACATTACATAAGCAAAAAACAAGGAATGGATTTACCTGATTAGCTTGTTGTTATCCTCACTTTGTATGCTCAGAAAAAGCTATAGAAGTCATAGATCAAACCCTTTGGGGTAGATCTCATCATGGACTTGTGAAACAGATTTTGCCAAAGAGGACTTAGAGAAAATATCAGAAAACTAGTCAGCAAGCAAACAATAGAAGCTATACTGAAGTAAGGACATCATTGTCCAAGAGAATAATTAAAATAACCCAACCTTTTAGGTTTAATTAAAAACCTAATAATTAAAATAAATAAAATAAAAATAATAATTAATATTTTAATTATAAAGATATTAATTATAAAGTCAATCAAGTCAAAGTGACTATAAAAGACCAACACCATATTAAACAAGAAGAGGGATGTGGCTCAAGCAAGGGGAGGCAACAAGACAAAGTCAAAGGGGTCTTCTTCAATGGCAAACTATCCACATAAGTCTCATGATTAATATATAAGCTTTTATCATCCCAACATAAGAGGAAAAATCAATGATGTAGTCGTGTCCATCTTCGTAGTTGCTCCTAGGTCTCATGGACCATCCCGAGAGAGAAAAAGAAGAACACACATCATCATGTCTTGGTACTTAACCAAGAACCTACTTGGTCCCAAATCAGGATACCCCAAAACACATATGGGGGCCCTATATTACATCTAGGGTCTTATCCACCAAGGTACAGAACCAAGGATCAACCCAAGCGTTGAGCAAGGATTCCCTGGAACACATCCAGGGGCCCTAGAACACATCTAGGGACTTATATCATCAACCAGCAAGCAACACATCCAAGGATCAATCCAAGCACCGAGCAAGGATTCCCTGGATCACATCCATGGGCCCTAGAACACATCTAGGGACTTATTGCTTGGTCCTTGACCAAGAACCCCAGTAATATACCGGGGGCCCTCACTAGGGTCTTTTTGCCATGGCTCTAACTTCTTGGTCCTAGACCAAGAACCCCAGTAGTGTATTGGGGGCCCTAGAACTCAGCTAGGGTCTTAGCTATCCTCCGGAGAATGGCTCTTGCAGCTACATTAATTTCAACACTCCCTCTCAGCAAGAGAGGCATTCTCAGCAACACCAATCTTGTCTTGAAAGTACACAAACTTTGTCAACGACAGAGGCTTGGTTAAAATATTTGTTGTTTGTTCCGCCGTCGAAACATATTGAATACTGAGAATGTTCTTTTGCACTATGTCCCGAACATAATGATATCCCATCTCAATGTGTTTCGATCTATCATGAAACACAGGAATTTCAGAGAGCTTTACACAACTCTGGTTATCATAGTGAATTATTGTAGGTTCCAACTCAGCACTGAACAAAACTGAGAGTAGATTTTTGAGCCACACTTACAGCAATGTATTCTGCCTCTGCAATGCTTTGGGCTATGTAGCCCTGCTTCCTGCTGGACCAGGAGATCATAGCTGAACCCAAACTAAAACAAAGTTGGAAGTGCTCTTCCGGTCCACTGTATTGCCCATCTAATCTGAACATGTATAGTCATGAGGTATTGCACCTCCACTGAAAGTGTACCAGATCCCATAAGCTATAGTCCCTTGGGCATATATGAGAATATGCTTAGCAACAACCATATGAATGTGTTTCGGTTCACACATGAACTGGCTGAGGGCATTCACTATGTAACAAATGTCTGGTCTTATATGTACTAAATACATCAAGGACCCAATAATCTAATGATATGCGGTAGGGTCTTCTAGATCTGAACATGTAGCTTGATCATGTAACTTCTTAAGGTTAGTAATCATAGGTGTGGTCATGGACTTACAGTCCAACGACCCAAATCTGCGAAGCACATCAACTGAATCCCTGCTTGTGAGAGAAAGATCTCACTAGGTTTTTGCCACACCTCTAGGCCAAGAAGGTAATGTATAAGACCCAAGTCCTTCATTTTAAATTCTGTTGATAACACCCTCTTAGTCTGAGCTATTAGATGTTCCTCTCCAGTAAGGAACAAGTCATCCACATATAAAACCAAGATAATCGGATGATTCTTCACAATCTTTATATAAAGATTAGGATCTGCTATATTCTTGGAGAATTCAAGAATCAAAAGAAAACTGCCAATTTTTCCATACCAAGCTCTCAGAGTTTGTTTCAATCTATACAAGGCTTTCTTGAGTTTGCAGACATGGGATTCCTTCCCATGAATCATTAAACCCTTGGACTGCTCAATATAAACTTCTTGCTCAACTTCACCATTAATAAAAGCAGTCTCAACGTCCATTTGGTGAAGTTTCCAATCAAAAACTTAAGTAAGAGAGATGTATACCTGGTAATAGGAGCAAAGATCTCGTCATAGTCAAATCCTTCTTTCTAAGAGAAAACACGAGCCACAAATCTAGTTTTGAATTCTTCCACATTGCCATCTGCTACATGCTTTATTTTGTAAATCCATTTAGAGGTTACTACTGATTTGCCTTGAGCTCTTGGGACCACTTTCCCATACATCATTTTTCAATATTAACTTGTACCATGGTATTCTTCCACACTTTATGTTTGACAGCCTCATAAAAGGTGGAAGGTTTTGAGACAATCACAAGATTCAACTAAGTTGTTAGCCCAGAGTACTTATTTGGTTTCTTGCTTTCTTTGCTTCTTTTAAAAATTCACAGCACCATGTTGCCCTCCTTTTGGCAAGAGGTTTTCTCTAAGGGAAAACTCAACAGAATCCCTTATGGGATCCACCGAAGGCTCTCTGGCCTTCTCCTTCTGCTCATCTTAAAGTGGTGAGCTTGAAGGTTCTGGAGATGGAGCTTCCTGCTCCTCTGTATCACATGGAAGTTCTTTGGTACGACAAAAGGTTGCTTCCTCGTGGAAGGTCACATCTCTACTGACCTCTACATAGATTCGATATGCTTTTGAGGTTTCACTGTATTCCACAAAAGTGTCTTTCTTTCCAAAGGGCTCTAATTTTAGTCCTCTTTTCTATGACTACCAAATAAGTGATCAACTAAAGGCTTTATATCAGTGAAGACTTCTTCTGGAGTTTTCTCTTCCAGGGCTTTATGAGGACACATGTTCTAAATATTGACTGCGGTACTTGCAGCTTCAGAGCAACAGAAGATCCTGATCACAGTTCTGGCTGCCTCACAAATTGTCTTGATCTTTCTCACCTTAAACCCATTCATCTGGGAATTGTAAGGCACTCTCAATTCCCTCTTAATCCCAAAAGTTCAGCAAAGATCATCATACTTGTGGGAGTCAACCTCTTTCCAATACTGGATATGTCTATCTGTCTGATTTAAATTACTGAAAGATTAATTCTGATCTCAGTGGTACATCTTTGTGTTACATCAAGTGTATTAGAGTCAGAACTAGAAATCCTCTTGAAGTTACTGGAAACAAGTTACAGTTCAAGAAGTCTCAAAAACTCCAAAAGGAAAAAACTGGACATGAACACAGTTTAGTTAACAGTTTCCAGAAGTTGTGTGGAGACACAATGTTACCCTTCAAATTACTTCAGAGAAAAAAAGTAAAAAATGTTGTCATATGATAATATTTCAAGAGATAGTAAGTGAAAGCTTGACAGACTTAGATTAAGCTTGAAAATGCAGTTTTATCATTGAGTGTGGATAAGTTCATTATCCATGCCATATGGTCAAATTCAATTTCTAATATCTACCAAGCCACTGATGCTTTAGAAGATCCAGATCAATGTGAGTTAGAATTTGACACCAAATACCATGGAAGTAGATCAAGGAGCACTTCTTAACAGTGTTAGTGAATATAGACTCAAAATTTGTTACCCACAGATTTAAACCTTAAGACAGAAATCAAACCTCCTGTAATCCAAAGCTTAATGTTAATTAGATTTCTTTATAATGCTGGTTTGAGGAAGAAGTCTTTATAATGCTGGTTTGAGGAAGAAGTCTTAAGCACAAGTTACTGGAAACATTTTACCGTTCATAAAGGTAGTATCAACAGGGGCATCATAAACTAGATTGCCCAAGCAACTATTTCTCAAAGTTTAGTAAGACAAGATTCTAAAATCTGCACACAAATTGTTCTTACTCAGAAATTCCATTGACCAACAAATTATTGAGAAATCCAAATAATCTTGAGCAGATCGTTTGACCTCTAAATGCATTGAAATGATACCTTAAAGAGTTTATGGTGTTTTAGTGACAGAACGATATGAGATATGTAAAACTTCAATCAAGTTACGAAAATTCGAAATACTTATCTCAAGTTAAGTTTCCATTATTTGGTGAATTGGCTCAAGATATCTAGCATAGACAAATATATAATGCTAGTCACCATTTAGATCTATCAAAGGATGATAAAACAACTTACTGGCTGATCTGAATAAACAAGCTCTTGGGTGTGGATCTATGCAGGCTCAAAAGTCTGCCACAATTGAGCTCTTCTCACGCCCTAAGCTATGATCCCATGTTAGAATTTAAGGGAAACTAGAACGGAGATATTCTTTTTCAATTTATTCACTATAGTAGATATAGATCAGCAGTATATTTAAAAATTTTGATGTAAGCAATTACAGAAATAATACAAAAGATCTAAACATTAAACCAAAAAACAGATCTGAATATTTGACACAAACAAGTAGCAGATCTAAACATTACATAAGCAAAAACAAGGAATGGATTTACCTGATTAGCTTGATGTTATCCTCATTCTGTATGCTCAGAAAAAGCTATAGGAGTCATAGATCAAACCCTCAGGGGTAGATCTCATCATGGACTTGTGAAACAGATTTTGCCAAAGATGACTTAGAGAAAATATCAGAAAACTAGTCAGCAAGCAAACAATAGAAGCTAGACTGAAGTAAGGACATCACTGTCCAAGAGAAGGGCCACTTACAGCCTTAATAAAAATTGTCCAGCAACATAGGTAGAACAGCAGAGGCAACCAGGTGCAAAACAGTAGGTAGGTAGTGGTAGTAATCAGCAAGAAGAAAAAAGAACAGTAGCTGCAGTATAATGGCACCATGAAGGAGAAGGGCGGCAGCATTATAAACCCCAATCAGTAACCCCAAACAGTAACTAAACTTGGGAGGAGAGGAGGGGGGCCGCTGCCAAACTTGGCAAGATCTGTCCAAGAGGGTGCCGCACCCCTTAACAGCAAGAGGAAAACCAGATCCAAGTGACTGCACCCTATATCAGCAGCAAGGAAAAAATCCTCTCCACTAAACAACAAAAACAAGAGATCGCACCATACCAAGGAGCCACAGCAAAAATCTGAGGCCGAACCATACCAAGGAGCCGCAGCAAAAATCTAAGGAGGCCGCACCACTATGCCAACAAGGAAAAACAAAACAAGGAGGTCGTACCAATATTCCAAACTGAAGCAAGGAGAGGCCTAGAACCAGGACAGCCATACCCTCACACCAGCACAAGGATCTTCAAATCAGCAAGAGAGAGAAAGCTTAAGGAGGCTGAATCCTCAAACAGCAAAAGGAAAAACCCTTCAAGTAGGCTGCACCAAAACTCAGCATATACATCAGATCCAAGGAGGGGCCATACCACATATCCAGCAAGAGAAGAAACTAAACCAAAAGAGGAGGCCAAATATTAATTATTAAGTCAATCAAGTCAAAGTGACAATAAAAGACCAACACCATATTAAACAAGAAGAGGGATGTGGCTCAAGCAAGGGGAGGCAACAAGACAAAGTCAAAGGGGTCTTCTTCAATGGCAAACTGTCCACATAAGTCTCATGATTAATTTATAAGCTTTTATCATCCCAGCATAAGAGGAAAAATCAATGATGCGGTCATGTCCATCTTCGTAGTTGCTCCTAGGCCTCATGGACCATCCCGAGAGAGAAGAAGAAGATCACACATCATCACGTCTTGGTACTTAACCAAGAACCTACCTGGTCCCAGACCAAGATACCCCAGAACACATCTAGGGGCCCCAGATTACATCTAGGGTCTTATCCACCAAGGTACAGAACCAAGGATCAACCCAAGCGTTCAACAAGGATTCCCTGGAACACATCCAGGGGCCTTATAACACATCTAGGACCTATATCATCAACCACCAAGTAACACATCCAAGGATCAATCCAAGCACCGAGCAAGGATTCCCTGGAACACATCCAGGGGCCCTAGAACACATCTAGGGACTTACTGATTGGTCCTTGACCAAGAACCCCAGTAATATACTAGGGACCCTCACTAGGGTCTTTTTGCCATGGGTCTAACTGCTTGGTCCCAGACCAAGAACCCCAGGAGTGTACTGGGGGCCCTAGAACTCAATTAGGGTCTTAGCTATCCTCTGGATAGTGGCTCTTGCAACTGCATTAATTTCAACATGGACAATGGAGCCTACAAACATATGACCTCTAGCAAGAGGGCCTTCAAGAAGCAAGCATCAAGTGGAACTTAGTGATGATGCCACATATCCAATTCCAAGAGTGGGATCCATCTCATCCTAGATGTCATTAAGTGATATCCTTAAGCTTACTGCCATTTTGTATGTACCCGGTGTTACACTATATATTATATGGGGTGTGTCTGAGGACTAGTTCATGACACTTTGCAAGATGACACCCGTGGAATTTCTACGTACCAGTTGCAGATCTGGGGGGATTTTGTTCTTGCACATGTTATTTGTGTTATCCTTATTGTTTACCCATTGGCCAACCAAGGGGGATGGCGACATTGTTATAGTATGACTTGGCAATATCATTTCATGCTCCTTTGCTCACTTCAGTTTATCAGATTTATTGGTCGTATCATTAGTGGAGGTTGCTTCAGCGACATATCATGTATTGTCACAGCCATCTTGTTGCAGGTGCTACTCCATGATTGATTATTGGTGAAGAAATCTGCTTATTGGTGAAGAAATCTCTATCTCCTTATCTTGTCATTATTTTCTCTTGGTCATTTCATGGTAAGTTCAAGTATTTTCCTAGTTGTGGTGCCCTCTAGCTTGGTGGTGTATTTCCTAGTGGTTTGTTTAGATGTACATCCCCTTTCATTATCCATCCATCATTTAGCCTAGGTACCTCCCATTATATTATCACATTTCCATTTTACCAAGACAATTTCCGTATCACACTCAATTTCCATTATTTACCCACTCATTGAGGGCAGATGCCCCATTTCATCCATTTCCATATAGTTTTCCCTCATAGTGTAACTCTTATTTGGCATATTTCAATAAAACACCTTTTTCCAAGTGTGAACGTGCCAAAGTGGTTTGGGATATTTTTATTGTTGATTAATCAAACTCTAAGGTTGAAGTGCTACATTATCGACCTATTTTATTACTGAGCTCTAAACCTTAATCAAGGCCTTATTCCCTAAGTTCCAAAAAAAAGGAAAATGACTAGGGAATACAACTTCTTGTGCATGGGAAACACAACTTGAGGGTAGTGCTCCCCTTTGGCACGCATGTTGAGGCAACTCACATTTAAAAAGTGATTTCTAGAAATTGGTTTCCCTCATGTTAAATCGTTGGGATTATTTTAGCCTTGTTCACACTCACACATGCCACTTGAATGAGCTAATTCAATTCACTTGACACACATGTTGAGGAGTTTGTTGAGTTTGCACATCCTTTGAGGTCTAGTTATGCATGCACCATCCCTGCATGCCCACTTTCACTTTATTAAATCATTTTTTTATCTTGCATCTTGTAGACATGCTACTTTAGGTGGTGCACTCCACTATATGGTCAACTTTCAACTTTGAATTGGTTTTGTCCACATCTTGTTTTAACCTTGAAGATAATACTTGATTTGGCATTTGAGCACACTTACTATTTTGAGAAGATGTTTCACACATTCCGAGACTTGCATGGAGTAGTCATCACATGGTTATTATTATTCTATTCCATGGCCCTAAGCTATTACTATTTTAAACTTCCATCATTTTGTTTTAAACTTCTCGCTTATATTAGTTTACTTGCTCAACTCCTCAAATTTCACATGTAAATATGAAACAATCTTACACAAAGACATCTCTGAGATTCAGATTTGAAACAAGCCCAATAAACCTAAATCTAGAAATCATAACAAGACTTGTAACCTAGTTTGAAATTGTCCCTTTTAAATAAATTTGAAAAATACTTCAATGATACTCAGACAAGTTCTTTGGCCCAGTAAACCTCATTGATTCACATCATACTACTTGGACTTAGCCATCTACCTTAGGGATACCCTTGTTGAATTGGAGAGGAACCAACCTAAATAGTGAGGAAGTGCTACTGTGGTGACAGTGAAGAACCTTCCATAATTACACAAACTAACACCTTGGCCTTAGGACTTTCACACGTTAGGGGTGCTAAATTTTGTTGTAACACTTGGCTTAACTTAAAAAATCCTCTTAGTATTAGTGACGACAGATCTCAGACATGTTAAGTTTGATGCCAAATCCTAGTCAAGTGTTGGCTAAAGGTGTTCGAGAGGGTGGTTTATACAGGATGTAGGGGGGATCCTGTGAGAGCTCTAGTGCATAACAGTAACAACTTGTGTGAGATTTGGCATAAGAGACTAGGTCACTTGCATTATGTAGTGTTGTCGATCTTGAAAGACATGGTGCAGGGATTGTTGGACTTCAAGGTTGAAAACAAAGGAGTGTGCAAGCGTCGTGCACTCAACAAGCATGTGAGGGTTGCTTTTCCTAGCAACAAGCATAGGCAAGAGAGATTATTGACCTAATACACTCAGATGTATGTGAAACCATGTCTTCGACTTCCTTATTAGGTAACATTTACTATGTATCGTTTATTTATAATTCCTCTAGGAAGTCGTAGATTTACTTCATGAAGACCAAGGATGAGGTCTTCAAAAAGCTTCAAGAGTTTAAGGCTCTTATAGAAAATCAGACAGGAAAGAAGATTAAGGTATTAAGATATGACAATGGAGGGGAGTATACCTCCAAGGAGTTTGACACTTTTTGTAGGGAAGCATGAATCAAGGAGATAACAATGTCCTACAATCCTCAGTAGAATGGAGTTGCATAGAGGCAGAACAACTCCATCATAGAGATAGCCAAATCTATGATCCATGATCTAGATCTTCCCATGCGTCTCTGGGTAGAAGCATGTCTTACAGTTGTCTATTTTCTTAACGAGTGTCCTCATAGATTGTTGAAGGACAAACACCAAAGGAGGCATTCACAAATGAGAAGCCTCAATTAGCACATCTTCATGTTTTCGATTGTCATGTTTGCATCCATATTCCTGATGAGAAAAAGACCAAGTTGGAACCTCCTAGTTTGAAGGCTATCTTTGTGGGTTACAATGAGACCTCAAAAGCTTACAAAGTCTACATTCCATCTCCGCGAAAGGTAGTTGTAAGCAAAGATGTCAAAGTTTAACGAGGATGCATGGTCCTCCAAGACTCAAGGGCTTCCAGCAGTGACTAAAGTGATAGAGGAGCTTGCTGCTCCAAAGGCTGGTCTACAGAAATCAATAAAATCCTATTCAAATAAGCAAGCTTTCAGAGGTGCAGAGGGTGCCTCTTTACCATCCAATTCAGCCAGAAAACCTAGATGGTTGCCTCTTTACCATCCAATTCAACTATAAAGCCTAGATGGTTCACCGAGACACTACCAAAGACACGAGAGAAAGTTGGAGCTGCCGTGACTTCAACTAGAGTAAGTCATCCTCCCAAGAAATTTCCAAATTATGTGGCACTTATTGGCCCACATTTGTCGTTAAACCAAAAGGTCGACCTATTAGTTTCCGATACAACCATCAAAGTTAATAGATCCACGGGTGGTTGTTAAACCATGTCACGAGTCTCGAAGGAGGCGCTGACCACCAAGTCAACAATCTCCTTCTCAGCACCAACTGAGGTACTCGACACCAACTGAGTGGACTCGAACCCACGACCTTTTGCTCCGATACCAATTGTTGGCCCATGTTTGTCTTTAAACGAAAAGGCCGACCCGTTAGTTTCCGATACAACCGCCAGAGTTAACATATCCACAGGAGCTTGTTAAACCAAGTCACGAATCCCAAAGGTGTTGATCACCAAGTCAACATCACTAATGTCTTCCATCATTAAAGCAAAACATTCTAGTTTTGAGGAGGCAATAGGTTTGGCAAGATGCCATGATAGAGTACAACTCCATGAAGAATGATGTGTGGGAAATAGTGCCTAAACTAGAGGGGAAGTCAACAAGTGACTCTAGGTGATTGTACAAGGTCAAGCATGTAGCAGATGGCAGCGTAGAAATATTCAAAGAACAGTTTGTCGCTTGAGGGTTCTCCTAGAAAGAGGAAGTTTACTATGAGAACACTTTTCTTCCTGTTGCCAAGTATACCTCTATCAGACTCATTGTCTTTAGCAACAGTCTTCAATTGAAGTTTATATCAAATGGATGTGAAGATAGCATTTCTTAATGGTTTGTTCGAGGAGGAGGTATACATAAATTAGTCAAGAGGCTTTGAAGTGCATCAACATGAGATCCATGTTTGCAGGTTGAAGAAGGCCCTTTATGGTTTGAAACAGGTACCATATGCGTGGTACTCCAGGATCGATGAGTATATTTCAGGTTTGGGTTTCACTAAGACAGATGCAGATTCCAATCTTTATTATTTGGTTGATCATTCTAATCTGCTTTTTTGAGTCCTATATGTAGACGATCTCATACTTACAAGAAGTTCAAGGAAATTCACATAATGGTACAAGATAGTTGGCAAAAGAATTTGACATGAAGGACATTGGCTTGATGCACTACTTTCTGGGTCTATAGGTGTGCCAAAGTCTAGATGAAGTTTTCCTTGGACAGGGTAGGTATGCAGTGGAGATTCTAAAGAGATTTCAAATAATGGACTGCAAACCCATGGCTAATCCTATGGTACAAATCTAAAGTCCTTTGTTGATTCTGATTCTAATTTGATTGATCCATTTGTGTATATGCAGTTGATAGGTTACCTCATGTATTTGGTAAATACCAAGCCTGACATTTGTTTTACAGTCAACGCCTTGAGTTAGTACATGGTGCAACCCAAACAAGTTCATTGGGTTGCTACAAAACACGTGCTCTGATGCTTGAAGGGCACAACGCATTTTAGACTAAGGTATGTTTGTGATCGAGAGTTGGTGCTACATAGTTTTTCAAATTCTGATTGGGCGGGTACTGCTAGTGATGGGAGGAACACTTCAGGGTGTTGCTTCAGTTTCAGTTCAGGTATAATTTCCTAGTTTAGCAGAAAGCAGATTTTGTGGCACGCAGTTCAGCAAAGCCAAAATATATGGCAGCAAGTTCTGCTAGTTGTAAAGCCATCTGGCTTCACAAATTATCAGCAGAACTAATAGATTAGACTTTCGACACTACCACGATTTACTGTGACAATCGGAATTGTATCAAACTCTCTAAAAACCTAGTATTTCATGATTAATCCAAGCATATTGAGATCAGGTACCACTTCATCAAAGACAAGGTTCAAAAGGGAGCTGTGGTTCTACAGTACAATCCAACAGATCAGCAAAAGTCATTGATATCTTGACTAAGCCCCGTGCAAAAGGAAAGTTTGAGATGTTTAGAGAGCAGCTTGGTGTGGTGGAGAACACTTTCCTCAGTAAGAGAAATTGTTAAAAGTGTACCTCATATAGTCTTCTACAACATTGCGCACATGTGTGGCTGATCTGGGTGCTTTTCTGTTACAGCAACATCACACACACAGCAAATCAATACAACATTGATTTATGTGACATGAGAGCGCAACATTAAAGAAGGCTAGAGGGTGCATCACTGTATCTATAACTTCCATCATTGAAGGCACATGCATGCATGCATTCATGCACCAGCTATATATAGGATAGGATAAGGTTATCCTTAGATTCTGGTTCTAGGAGATTGCATGTCGTTTCTAAGTTAAGTAAAAGAGGGTGTATGCAGTTGCTTGTGTTAGTTTCAGTTTATTTAGCATTTTTCCAATTGTAGCTTAAGTCTAAGTTTAGTTAGGTGCATGAATGCAGATAAGGCCATAGATCTCTAAAAGGATGCATGCTCGCATGGCTCAGATCATCTCCAGTTGAGATGCTGTGGTGCATGTGTCCAGATTCGCCATACCTACTCTTCATCTCTATAAAAGAAAGGTAAGGGTATGGATCTTGTATAGAGTTTTGTGTTCGGCAGTTTATTGTTTTCCTGTTCAGAATTAATGAAAAATAGAGACAGGTTTTGACAGCCAGCTATCGAGTTTTGTTATTTGTTTTCTACAGTATGGGTTTATAGATCCTAGAATTTATTACAAAGAGTTGTTTTGAAAGGTCTTTTAGTTTAGGCTGTTCAGTTTCCAGTAAAAATTATTTTAAAGTGCAGAATTTGTTTACCATGGTTTTGAAAATTCTGTAGAAGTCTCTGAAATAATAAATCCCTCAAGTCCATGTCAAAACTTTGCAAAAATCTACAAACAGCAAAAGACCATGTTTAGCTGTCTTTGTTTCCTCAATAATAGCTCTTAAAGTCAAGATATGATCACTTGTCTGATGGTTCTGTTTGGACCCTGCTTGGTCTTTTGCACAAGAGTGCAGCACATATTCACCAAGAGCACAATCAATTGCAACAAGAAATGCAATTAATGGCACAAAGCTGAAGAAAGGAGAATCCAGAGAAAATATCATGAAGGAAACATGAGCCTTTGGAAGACTATATATTATATAATAAAAGGATCAAATCACTCAGGCCAATAAAATCATTTATAATAAAGGAAAAAATGATACACAATCTGATCTCTTGTCATTTAGAATTTTTTAATCTGTGTTTTGTCTGATCTGCATTATTAGCAATATAAGTTATAACTAGAATTCAAGCACGGATGTCAAGATTTCCTAGTGTTCCAATGACATTGTGAGAGTGACAGTGGGATAGATACATGATCAAATCCTAGGGTTTTCTCACCTAACTGCTAATGGCAACAAGCCCTAAATACAGGAGACTAGCTCACATAGGTCATGAATTTGATGCTACAATTCAGAGCACCACTAATTCAATCGTTATTCAAGATGTTTTGTAGAATGATAAATTATGTCAAAGACAGGCAAACAAAAAGAAATAGACAGAAATGAAAAAGAAAGCAACGCACGGGAAAACTAAAACCTACTTTTAAGGAGACACAAGAGCAACCACAGAATTTCCAAATAAAAGTAAAATCAGGCACAAATGTATGTAAAGAAAAGCAAAGATGTACAAACATGAGTGAGTCTTGTTACCTCCCAAGTTGAACTTAATGATAAAAGCCCTAATCCGCAAGGTACAACTCAAGGGGCAACTATTAGGACGGTCACCACTGTCACCAAAGCAACCTATCCTCTTCACTTTAGGCCAGCTCTCCTCCGGCTCAAGGGGGGTATCCCTGGTAGGATTACTAAAGCTAAGCAATGAGGCACAAGGTGAAGTGAGAGTAACTTTAGTAAAACAATGTTTTGGGGTTTTTTAGGATTTTAAAAGAGGTGATGGAAGGAAGTAGAGATCAATATCAAATCCAACAAGGACAATGGAGCCAAGGTGAATCAAAAGGACTTATGGAATCGAGAAGAAAACCCCTCTTACAAATTGATCTATTTCATTCAAGGATTAGAAATAAGAGATTAGAACCAAAGAGGAAGAATAGTCTCTTGTCTAATCAAGATTAGCAATAAAGACCAAGGCTCTACAAGAAAGGGTCCTCGAGGGAGCAACCTTCACCAACAAGATCAACTATATCTTGATAAACGTACTCCGAGAATATATTTTTCAACCTCCCACTAGACCAAACTCTATTAGGCGGATCACTTCCTTCTTCACTGTGTTGCCCTCAGGAAGGGGCACTAAGAGATAGACTAATACCAATGCAGTTCCAGACTCCAGATTAGTGCGGACCCGTGGGATCTCCCCCCATCCCACGAAATTTCACTAGATCAAATCCCTTTCGAGAAGGATGGAATCCCCAAGCCTCATCGACGTATAACCTCTTCTAGACAGCAGCGCAGTGGACGATCTAGGCATTCCCCCAATTCTCTAGTTGGACATTCTACTATATTCAGCTTCCTTAATTCGGCCTCAAGTGGTAGGAGAGATGGGTCTATTCCCTGACAAACCTATTTCATTACTTATGGTTCCTTTTGTTTATGGACCTTCTCCTCCTATACATCTCTTCAGAGCAGGTCTTCGAGCTTGCAGTCGAGTGTTGTTCATGCCTCTACTTAGATCTCACTCTCTACTATATCTTACTTTACTTTACTTTCTACATTCTTGCCTTTTATAGGAGACCTTTTGGTACTCCTACTTTGTAATGACATCATTGTACTCAGCAATCCCTTTGACCTACTTTTGTGGTCACTAGTCAAACTGGCTTCAAGAATTGACACCAACATCCACAAAGAAATAAACCTTTATACGATCATATGCTCCCAGAAAGATATGTCAATTAAGCTCCAAGTCATGGAAGCTCCAAAAATCCAACCACGAGTACAAATGAGGACAGAGTAAAGAATTATTTCCTCCAACTAAATAATCAACAATACATAAAATAATGAGGTGGTCAAGCCACGTGTACAATACTCCAATCAAAATAGACCCAAAAGAGTGGGACGTCTCCATCCAAGAGGAAGAAGATGAGTCGAAGGTGCAACGTCTAGCCTGCAAAGCCCTCCAAGTGGATAGATCCACAACCAACTCCTCAAAGTAAGCAATGAAAACCTCCAAGATCTCCTCCAAGGTGGATGTGTAGCTCTCCAAGGGTGGACGAGCCTCAATAGATGCATAAAAACATAAGTCATGTAGCTTCAAGAGCTAGGGCACTCTTCACCATGGGTACATATTAACAATGAACTCCCCAAATAAGTAAAATGCTCAAGCAAAAGATGTGGGGTGTTCCTCCAACAAGTGGTCAAAATTGTGATGTTCCTCCAACAAGTGGTCAAAATTGCGATGAAAATTTTCCCATGACATATTTTAAAAGAACCATAACTGTGTCAATTTTCCCCAATTTTTTAATATGACCATATTTTGGAAATCCAGCAGTCATTTTGCATCTAATGCCATTGACCTAGTACAATTTTGGGCACTCTATCAAAAGATAATTGCTCCTGAAGCAAATCCACCCACAAAATATGCAATGCCACTTTAAATCTAGGGTTTGGAAGCTCCTAGATCTTCTCCAAGATGAGACGACCCATCAACAAGCATGATAAAATATTCAAAGTAACCTCCAAAGTGGACATCATCCTCAAATCAAGCAAGTGGATCCATGATGCAAGGGCTCAACACTTGGAATGTGAATAACACTCAACCATCTCCATAAAAAGAAGGGACGACCCTGCTAAAATTAGCTCCAACGATCATATGTGAGGTCTCCAATGTGTAACCTCCTCCTTAAATCATGCTAACCATATCCTCAAGTCAAAAGAAGTCCAAGAAGGTCCACAAGTTACAAATAGAAGCCCCAATGACTAAGTAATGCATCCCCCAAGGTGGAAATCCCATCAAACTATGTGGCATGTGCCTCCAAATGTGTGAAAAAGTTGAGCACTCCAAGATCTGTGACGTGGCATGGCATGAGAGGTACAGGTGCATGAAGAATAGCCCCAAACTGCCTAGCGCACACCGCATTGTGACCAATGCCTTGGGAATTGTGAACTACCTTGGGAACTATGAAAATGCCAAATATCATGATGAATTCAATGCAATGCCGACTTAGCCCCAAAATGCTAGGGTGTTCCACCAAGGGAACTATGCATCCTCATGTACAACTATCTAGTAAGGAGTGGAGACTAAAATACCTTATGATCGATCAATACATCCTCAAAGCTTTAGCACATCATCATCCATGTCATCAACAATCCATGGAAACAACTGAATGCCCAACAATCCAAAGATCTGTGTTGAGAATCACAAGGGTAGTTAAGAAATTCACTAGTACAACCCCTATGAAAAATGAGGGGTAAGATATATATCCTTGGATGTATGGTTTGACCTAAGGTATCAAAATGTATGGCGGATGACCAGCAAGAAGGAACGAGTTCAGGCTTAGCAGTAGAGATTGTAGATAAGGATAGAGTCACCCAAGGAACCACTAAATGGGTGGGCTCCTCTTCACATGGGTCTCCTCACAGTCGTGATTCACTCTGTTTATGCCTATGTATGTGTGCTTATACATCTCTATGGCATAGGTGACTTAGTATTTGAGAACAAGGGAATGTCCACCTCCCCTGCCCTCCCTCCCTCCCTCCCTCCCTCCCTCCCTCCTATCATACTACCTTTGCTGGGGTAGTAATTATTTGTTCCTTTCAGTCCCATTAATGAACTGTAAACACGTGACGTATAGCCCACATGCCTCATCAACACAGATCCTCTGCGGAAATGAAACTTCATATCTATTCTCTTTATGATGCCAAGTTCTCTATCTCCTGAATGGCTTACGAGATTCTGTGCTCAATGAAATTCTGATTGAAAACTTCTCCTTCAAACTTCTCTGCTCACTATTATTCAGATGGCATGTCAGGATGGTTCCGTTTGTTGGCTTTGCAATGCCAAGGCAAATATCAACAGTGAGAAAACAATAGCACCCTGTCAATGCCATAATTAGGATGTGACTTTGCTGTGCAGTTTTACAATCAAACTACACACTGCTGCTTAATTAAATACAATTGACTGCGATTTACTATCCAACTGAGAATTGAGATGCAAAACTCAGGCCAGCCTATGGTGTCAGCAATTAATGGAACCTGTGGTGTCAAATGTTCCCAACCCTCATATGCTCATCAAGCAAATTGCTGAGCAACAGTGTTGACAGTTCTAATTAAAGGTAAACATCACATGGAAAATTCTCAGCCACAGTCATACTTCCTCAATAGTTTCTTCCCTGAAGACAAGGCAACAGGAATATCGATATGCTTCTGCCTCTGGATGGTCGTAGCCAAATATCAATCACCCTAACTACCTTTGCATGTAATTTAATCCAGCAACAGAAGGATATCAAGGCTCTCATGTTAACTATGAAAAAGACACTCCAGCAATATAGCTCTTCAATTTGGCAAAGAGAAGCACAATTATGTGCTCTAAACAGTGTTTACTCACTCACCAAAGATGTTTATGCTTGCCAATATAACCTAGCATCTCACCACATCACACTTAAAAGGCATGAATCACTCCAGCACATATATGTGGAATGGAAATGCTTTCCTCATTGAGGATGTTACCCAGCATTGAGACCAATAGATAAATACACATCCAGGACAGCAATTAAATACTTCATTACTCTTGAATTTACCCAAGAAAATAAAATCAGTCTCGTGCTATCAAAGGAAAGACTCTTCATTCCCATTCATTGACTTCTCTACCATGTGCCATTTGATAATATATTTGTGCTTACTGGAATAATACATTAGTATATATTTGTGGTTGCATACAAATGGCTGTAGGAAGTGGATACGATGGCTTGAACGTAAGGCAAAACAACCAACAGCTAGGCTCTGCTCCCCAAATGATTCTCAGCCACAATTTGCCAGAGGATGCGATGGCTTGTAATTTCTTATGCCACAGAGTCGATGGAATAAGAGGAAACAGGAAAACTGTTTCAGATGTTGGATTCACCTGTAGCAACAAATATATGATGCATGGACAGCAGTAAAACCCCACAATGAGAGCTGCACACTCAATTTGCCCAATGTCTGAGGAATAAGAGGGTTGCTAATTACAAGATACTGAAAATAGAAATGAGCTGGAGAAATGCAACAGTTCTATTTCTACAGCCACTGATCTCATTGAGGCAATTAGATGGACGGTCGGAGTCATCTAACAGTTGAATTCCAATGATATTATATGTAACAACGATTTGTTGTGTGTGCATACAGCAAACCATACATGGATGTTGGGTATTCAAATCAAGGACAAATCAATCTCAAACAACTGCTTATTGCTCATCCCTTACAACAGAGAAACACAAATCGACTAAGTTCCAGTGGCCAACAGTTTGTTTGGATGTTAGTTATGAGGACAACAATCAAATCTTCATTGACTAAAGATTGCCATTGAATTAACCACAGAAGGCAGTGACCGCATTTTACTGTGCGTAATTTATCACATTGACATAATGAACAGAGAATGGAGTATGGCTCTGAACTATACACCCATACAAACGAAATTCACAACATTAGACACAGCAATTAATTACAAAGAACACAGAGACTTTATCCTAGGAACCCAAACAGGAAAACCAGCTTTGAATGGTTGCTCAGTCTATATTTTAACAATTTATAGTTTGCCGGCTGCAGGCTCATTGGTCATTCAACAATTTACTCAGCTGGTCTTCTTCTGCATTCTCACCTCTTGGCCAAATGACCCTTTGTGAGTCTGATTACAAGAAGATATAGGCAGAGCTGGGGGTTATAGGAAGGCCACGCATCCTTGTCCTTTCATTTTCCATTCCCCAACTTTCTCTCCTGATTCATTTTATTTTTCTCAATTATTTTTTTCCTTTCTTTTCTTTCATTTAATATTTTTTTAATGCTTGCATTGTCTTTTATTTTCCTTCAACCCTCATAAATTGTTGAATTGCTTGTGGGTACTAAGTCTTACAACCATTAGCTTTTGTTGGGATCCATTTCAGATCCATTAACCACTTCTGTAAAACAAAACTCAAGCAGGTACAGAGTATACAAACTGAAAAAACAAAGCAGCTATAAGTAGAACGAAATGATGATGCATCCCAGGTAGACTTGCAAAAGACTTGAAGGGTATACAAAATCTCTTGCAAAACAAGATATTCTATACATCAAGACTGAGGTGTGTGCCTTATTTCAATACAGAGAATGCAAACAAATAAGGGAGAAACCACAAAGGACATCAAGGAAGCACTTGTGTGGAGATATTTGGCAGCTATATAGTACAACAATGGGCAACGTATCGTCCTTGCCAAATGTTAGAATTGGTAGCTCAGAGGTACTTCTGCATTGGTGGCGCCCAGCGTGCAGAAGTGACCGCCCACATTTCTCCATAGTGACTTTATAATGCGTTTTTATAAAGCAACTTTATAAAGTGATTTTATAAAGTTGGATCTTTTAATTTTTAAGTGTAAAAGTGACTCTATGATGGTATGGGTCACTTTAGTGACTTAAGTGACCTCAACGAATGATTAAGTCGTGACCGTTGATCTCATGAGGGCAAGATCTAATCTTGACCGTCAATCTCATTGGAAGACCAAGGCTTAGGGCAGTTAACACTTTCAAATTAGATAAAAGCAACTCATGAGGGAGAGAGGGATGCACTTTTGAGGAGAGTGAGAGGGAAGTTGAAGAGGCACAACTTTCTAGAGAAGTCTTTTGCTTGGAGGGAAGAACTACAGCAAGGGATTTGCCACGCATCCCTGGGAGAGGGATAGGCACGCAATCCAAGGAGCTAGTTCAATATCAAGTACAGCCGTAAAGCTGATACAGAAGGGGCCGTACAGCTGTATTTGCCAACTGTACAGCAAGAAGGTGGCACAGAAATTGAGGTTGTTAGTTAACAACAGATTGGCACAATTTTCTATGCAGTTTGCTGAGGTTATTCTGTTCTGTACCATACAGTTGCTCTTGGCACAAGTTTCTAGGCAGTTCTGAGATTGTTTGTAGTAGTTTGCTGGCAGTTCTGGGTTGTACAGGCCTTACAATCAAAGCTATTTGCACAAGACACAGTCTGGCACTCTAAGTAACAGGATACGTCCAAACCCCCCTTTGTGTCACGTATCCTACGTGTCGGACACAATACGTGAGGACACGTGTACGGAACAAGTCATTTGACAGGACACGTTTCAAACATGTGTCCGACACTTACCCTCAGCGTGTCCTGCATAGAGAAGTACTTGGCTCATGTTTTCTCATGCAAGTTGGAGTTGTGAGGTGTTTTGGTGTGCAGCTGAGGGTTATTTTTCCTTACTAATGCTATTTAAAGAGGTCCCCACCCCCTCCATTTCACCCACCCTAGTAATTAATGGTAAGTGACATTTTCCTTTATCTTTCATTTTCATCCTTTTACTTAAATTTTTAACATTACCATTAATTGTTTCAGGATGTTTGAGAGTGGTTCCAACCTCATTGGACTTCATATGGAGAAAGTAGAAATTTAGGTCCCATTCAAAATTCAGCTGACTTAACAATTTTCAGGGTTTCAAGATTGGCAAGATTGCAATGTTTCCACTGGATTCTATCATGTACGAAGGTGTGGAACTGACATTTAATCAAGAGAACCAAGCCCTTTATATACCTCGATGTTGGTGGCATTGATTGTTGAACTCTTTTGTCACAACCCCAGTAAAAATGTACCCTTCACTCAAGTATAAACTCTTATATTGAACTCTTCTCTTTGTCGTCATTTCAGGTGACTTAGTGGTGTATGTGCACACCAACCTCTATCTTATATACAGGCAAAGAGAAGAGTGGTTGAAGGGAAAGACAAAGACGTGGGATGAGTTTCCTGGTGATATGGGTTTGAACAACAGTGTTGAGTTGGCATTAGCCAACTTGGATCGTAATGAACTAGTGCTAGAGCCGATCACTTTTGATGATGGTGATCCTCTTGAAAGGTCATCCTCCAGAGTCCACATCAACAAATGCACGGATTGCATTGGATATAGGGGAGGAGGAGAGAGCAGTGGTAGTGATGCCAATCTTGATGATTATGACATGGAGGACTATTGACAGTCACGACTCATGAGCTATGAGATTCTTCCTTCTACAGTTCTAGTATCTACCCTATGGCTATTTTGTATTTGTCATTGGCATTCCCACCTATAGTATCAGTGACTCTAACTCAATGCCTATCTACATTGTAATACATTTTGATTTTGATGACTTAATGAGATTGAGAATGCTGCAGCTTATGATTCTAATTTCTTGTGTGTTCAATGTCTGTCATTTGATCATCATTGATGTTACAATGTAGTATGTTACATATTTTGTATCATGTAAATCTTCTAGTTTCTAACAAAATATGAATCTTTATGTCTATATTTCATTTTTGTGTGTGTAGTTTTAAAAAAAAATCATATATATAATTTTTTTAAATATATATAATATAAACGTGTCCACCGTGTCCTGTTTTTGGGGGTCGCCGTGCCTGTGTTGGATACTCATATTTTCGTGTCCTCCGTATCCACATGTCTGGTGACTTAGCTGGCACTGTTTTCTAGAGGAATAACTTGCTGAAGTGAGAGATAAGTCTGTGTATTTTATGCTGATGCTATTGCTGTTGTAAAACTCTGATTTTTCCCTAGAGCAGAATATTCTCCTTAAATCTGTCTTTCTTTTCCTGAGTATCCTTCAAGTGGCATTGTTCAGATTTTTGTGCCAAATGAGGTTTTCTGTCTGCTGTTAAAGAGTTATTTCTGCTGCCATTTTATTTCAGAACTTATCTATTAGTGTTTCTGCTCATAAAGTACAGATGTGTGGCTGTTGAAGCTTTATAGGACGCTGAAATATAATTTAGACTAAGTGTTATACTGATATATATATATATATATATATATATATATATATAACACCAAATAAACATATGAACAAACTACAAAGTGAGAAAAGAAATCCCAGTGATAAATCATAAAAGTCACTAGGGATGACTAATCAACATGGTTAAAACAGCAGATAATAATCACTTACACTTTGCAAAGTTTGTCCCTCACTAGAAAAGTATTTACATCCTTTACCGATCTGGCAATTGAACCACCAAAATACTAGCATGCAGGGAATTAAAAGTCCCGTGCTTTACAAAAATCATATCATAATCATCACTATATGGGTAACAAAGAATCCAACATACATTACTTTTTTATTTTACCTATCCACAGCTCAATGAAATGCCTCACTGCCAGGATACTTGAACAAGTAATATTAGCCCAATAAAATAATGACTTCAATGCACTTGATGAATGTTAATGTCAGGGACTCCTGATATTTGCCAGGTTCTTGAGCACGCTATCGAGACCGCACACACTTCAGGCAGGGAAAGTCCCACAAAAATGTTGTTTGGCTGTGTTAATTTAATCCAAACTGTACCTTTTAAATTTTACATACAAGCTGTAAGTGCTTTTGTTTGGGTGTGTTAATTTTATCTAGCTGTATATATTAAAAAACATTAATTGGAATAGTTAATTTGTGTTGAGTCAAAAGCTGCAGCTTTACCCATACAGCAGAGAAGTACAAAATAAGAAGGGATCTATCTCCATATAGACAGCTCCCCTCCCCAGAAAGAGATGAGGAGCAATCAGATAAAACCCTTTTGTCGCTTACATTTCTCCCAGTTCCTGACGTGCTTGGCTAAATCTGGACAAATTGCCTACATAAGATTTGACAAAAACAATACATACTACATTAGAGTTGGCTTAGTTACCATATTGTTTTGCATCCAAGAGAGGGACTCTCCTGCAAACTCCTTGTAGCTAAATAGTGAATTTTGGATACCTAAGGTAGTGTCCCTTGTGCCTCCGTTTCCCTTCACTTTTATTTGGATTTCCTTCCCTGGGTGTGCAGAGGTGAGGAGAGAGGGAGCAGTATTTTCAGTATAGCTTTGAGGACTAACCCTTTCTCGTTTTCTTTCCATTCCTCTCTCTTCTCCCATCACTGTATGGATGAGGTGTTGTTCAGAATCCAGATTCTTGTTCGGCTTGGGTAGTCTAAATATCTTGATGTTCATCATCAGGCGACTGAAATGGCATTTTTCCTCCTCTGTTGAAAGGGACGCTGCTTGGAGGTCTTCACTACATCTGGAGTTGGTGTGCCTCCGTGCTTGGGGTGTGCACTTTTGATGCTGGGACTCCCCTCCTTCCTTAGCCGTCATGAACACCTCCGAGACTCCTAGAGCATGAAATCAATTGGAGCTAGGCATTCAATCTTAGGAGCTTTTTGATTCTTCAATTCTACAAATTGTTTTTTCTCTTATTCATCACTGGCCTAAATTAAAATTAATCTTTTTGATTCTTCAATTCTACAAATTGTTTTTTCTCTTATTCATCACTGGCCTAAATTAAAATTAATCCTCTTCGTTGTTTTGTTCCTTGTTCCCCCAAGATTGATTCGGAGCAGGATGAGTGTCATGCTAGCAATTCTTAGCAAAATACCCAAATGTGTGACAAATATTACACTTGAAAGGTAGTTGTTCATAGTCCAGTTCTTGGAGGAAGGTCTGCTCATCCAGCTATAAAAATGGCCTCCAAGAGAACTTTATCCAGAAGATCAACGACAAATGGGGGAAGCAAACCCATACTGAACTGAGGAGAATTCCACCATTGAATTGAAGTCTAGAGACCAGTGATTGAGATACAGAGATTGCAATCCTATGAAATAAGGGCCTGAGCAAAAGATTAAATCCTAATCTTCTTTTAGACATGAACAAGAACGCAAAAAAAACCCTCTTCCACAGTCAAAAACAGAAAGTTATCCTGGCATCTTTGGAGGCCAACAATCTGAGATCCATTTTTCTACTGCAACAGGACTAGGCCACAACCCAGTGACTTTACCTATCAATGTTCATCCTGTGAGGATGGACACTTTCTGTCCAGTTTCCAAGGTCCGGATCGACAGAGATGGGATCATTGCCTTCTTCACAAATTGGCTTGTTGGGGGCAACTTAACAGGCTTGAGTGAGGCCGCAAGTAAATCTTTCAGAGACAGATTTGGATGAGCGAAAGCAAGGATGGACAAATTCATAGAGACTAGTGCCGTGAGCAGAAGCATCAAGCTCGAGCAGCACCAAGGAGGGGCGTTCTGGCCACTGGGAGGCAACAAAGGTTCCAAATCAAAGGCGGCAGCAACAACTAGAAACCCTAGCCACGAGGAGATTGAGCGGAGTTAGATGGTATCTCCTTTACTCTTCTTAATCAACCACTGTACCTTGTAAATTTTACACGAAAGTTGTAGGTGCTATTAGTTATGTCTTTAATGTTGAATGATCTATGACATATTTCAAGATGGTCAATTGGGTCTAGGTCAGGTGGTTGGGATGAATGATTGTCATCCTCCCCACCCAGGTTCAATTACTTCAAGTGACATGTTGAGCTTCAAGCTTCTAGAGAATCTGGTTTACCCTGGGTCCCATCCTGGGAAGGAGGGGAAGGACCCGGTGGGTTTCTTCAGGACATGTATTTCATGGAAAAGAAAAGAAAAGAGAGAAACAAAAAAATTAAAAAAAAAAAAAAAATTAAAATATATATATATATATATATATATATATATATATATATTGCAATATGGCAATGAAATAGCCTAAACGAATCAGAATTCATAAGGAACTATTCAAAATTTCACTTTGCATTACATACATGAATAGACATGCATATGAAAAAAATTAAAATGCAATCAAAGTATTTGCTATGAAAGAAAAATTAACCTGAAAAGCAATCACATGAGGCTTGTGTACCCTTGCAGAGCATACATTAATGCAGAAATCAATCATATCACAATCTCTTACTTGTATATGAGTATTTAATAATTTATGTTGCAAAAGACTTCTTTTTGAGTCAAAGTGATATTGTTCAAACCTGTCAAACATGTTTTGCAATATACACCAGTTCAGGGTCCATTCCAGAGTCTTTGTCAACATCAGGCGATTCTCAGTGCCATTGGCTTCATGAACCACAGGACCTGCACCAGGAACCCACCGAGGAATCGGCATGGCAAGCACACCCTTGTTCAACATCCCAATTAAGAAATTATCTTTGCGCATGATACGCATCACAACATCATGAGCTGAAAGATCCTTGACAACACAAAGTCGCTGAATGCTTTGAAATTGAACAGTCTTTTCCAACACAGTTGACCAGGAGATTGTTTGCATTTCCCGATCTGTAATTTTGAGGCTGCAAAAGAGGCACACATAATAATGAATTTATCTGTTTGAATGCATATTACTCTGATTTTTGTAGATCGTAAAATTAAATGCTACTCTAGAATCTATATATTAGAGAGAGAGAGAGAGAGAGCACCTGTGTTGATAAAAATCACGGATCTCAAGTGTGTCTTTCAGCTGGGCGAAAAATCTCAGAAAACAGAAAATCCAGTATAATGAAAATATCCCTAAATATACAACCACCACCCCAGTGAAAACAGTAAATGGCTTAAAAGGATTCTTATGGAATGCCTCCTTAGCAAGATCACAAGGCTTACTGCCTGATCCAACTGCAAGTCCACATTTTCTGAAACCATTCCAATCCAAAAATAACAAGATCAAACCTGAGACACCAATGGTGAAGCCCAAGCATGAAATCTCAACTATCCACCGAGTCACAATACACCAAAGCCCCTTTTCACAATAGTAATTGTATAAACGTTCAAAAAAACGATCTAGATCTGAAATTGGCCCCACTTTTACTCTTTCACCCTTGAGAAGGTCAGAAGGATTTTCAATATCACCACTTGGTAATCTTTGATAATCAGAAAGCTCAATCTCAGGGGGCACACTGCTTAGCAGCCCTGCAGTTGCAGAAGCTTCATCACGATACATTGTCGATGGCCATTTAAAAAACCTCCTTGACACATTTGCACTCCACCTCTCACTGGACATTTTCATTAACCGCATGGTGCAGTTTGAATACAACACGCCATTATACAAGGAGATCACTTCCTAATGCAGGCTGATCTTAATTCTTGGGGCATTAGCCTACAAAAATAACAACACGGTGCACAACTACGTCATATAATTTGAGTTGCTAGATCAGAAAGAAATCTAATACTTCTGCAATCAACTCGAGATCTTCTCTACAGACAGAGTCAGAGTGCAATGACCATTTGTCAAGGTTTTATGCATAAACATCAATAACTACTCTCAGGGAAAATAATTTCTTCAGTTTACCAAAATTAAATAATTTATTTAAAAATAACATAATATAAAATGATAAGTAATTCAAGATTATCAAAGACACATCCACTCCAAGCATTTATATATTCACTAATTATGAGATTCTAATTGCAACTTTTGAAACACACACGCACAATGCAACTCCTAACAGAGTATTTATAGGGCATTATAACACTCTCAAGTCTTAACTAACTCAATTAGCCAACTTGAAGTCCACAAGTTAACCAATCAATGAATGCTATCCCTAACAATACTCTAACTATGTGCAATCTACAAACTAGGATCCCAGTCTCCATAGTTGTAACTTAAGTTCAAAATAATCTCAAATAGTCTGAAAGAAATCTGTAATATGCAAAAACCAAAAACAAAAGAACAATGCACAAAAGTAATAGAATTATCTGAATAGAGTGCAGATAGTATAAAGGTTTACCCAACTTGATAGGGACCATCTCCACAAAAGTTCCACCAAAGATGAATGCAAAATTGTTCCCTTGACTCTAAATTTACAATGATTTCATAACTAATACTCACAGGAACCTTACATGCAGGTATCAACCCACCAACCAAAATGAGTCAACTTAACCCAAACTATGGTTCTCCAACAAACAAGGTTCAACCAATCACACACGTGCTAAGTTCTAAAATTACTCTAATTATGAGTACTCTTAAAGCCAGGATCTACCCCCTAACGTTTCTACAGAACCTGAACCAATGGGGTTTTGGAATGGTATTTACCATTATACTGTATTTATCTAAACTTGATGGACTGCATACTACAATCCCCACCAGTGTTAGGATAAAATTTATGGCCCTGCATCTTTTACAGGCAGAGCCATTGTAGAAATTTGATCTGCAGAAACTAGGGAATCATAGACCTTAGAAACATTTAAACGTTGTTCATTTCTAAAAAGCTTGCTACCCCTGCCTCGAGATCCAAGCATGCAGAGAAGCAGCAAAAATCAAGTTTTTGACCTGAGGGTAACCAGTAACAATGAACTGATAGAGAGGACATAACAAGCAATCCCAGAAAGAAGTGCAACACGCATATCCACACACACTGGAATCAAACCAGTCACTCAATGTGTTGCCACCAGGTCAACAAATAAAGCAAGAACCTTAGCCACAGTCAAATATGACCTGCGGCTCAATGATTTGCTGTCTGCACCCCATGAACAAAGTATGCAGAGATGCAGCAACCACCGACTGTTTGAACCTAAACCTAGTGATGAAGCATAAAAATAACCACAGAGGCCACAAGTGCAAAACTCATGTCCACCCACACTGGCATCAAGCCTGTCGTCAACTTGCATCCACCAAAATGATAGAAGCGTGCAAAATATGTTATAACCTGATGCTCTGCCTTGACTTTTAAAAAAAAGCATGCGGAGAAGCAGCAAAGATCAAGTGTTTCAGCCTAAGGGTACCTGGCACATGGAAATGATTGTGGAAGAATGCCAATTACTTCATCAAAAAGTGCAGGACTCATATCCACCCCACTAACATCAAGCCCGCAACTTGACGATTATTCAACATTATCAGCCAAAAGATGTACATGATGACATCAGCGTGTTGGTTTCATTTGTGAGGCCGACGGATTATTAAGCCATCCACTAGGGTTCCATTCTGTTCTTGTCTACTCCACCCAAGTAGCATGGCTAAATGGGGATGAGGCTGGGGGCAAGTCCCAGGCGATTTTGGTGGAATTACCCCTCTGACCAAGCAACTAAGCCGACGGAAGTCCATGTTATGCGTTGCAACCCCCCTCGGGCTGTGCTTCTCGAAGCAACCTCGAAAAAAAGATTAAAAAATGTATGCATGACCATCACCGTAGGCCAAAAGCACCAAAAGAGCATTGAAACAACAGCCTAAAAACACTACTTGCCACAGCTCTACGCTATCAGTGTTATACAGGACATAACTTTGTTCAATCATTTCCCAAGTTAACCATTAAATGTAGGCCCCCATCAATTCAATTGCATGTCCCAGCAGTGAAAAGCAATTCCCCATACCAACGTATTTGGCACTGGAACAGGCAAGGAGGCTCACAGACTCCACCACCAGATATCATGTTGATTAGGGCTTGTTATTTTACGAAAAAATTAACCATTCACGAGTCTGGATACCCTACCATACAGAAGGGAATAACTCTAAATAGTCAAGTTCAATTCAATCCAAAAAAAATCAATTTACCGATGAAAAACAATGATTCCGACTGCATAATACATACCTTTTGCTAGAACCTAAACCAGGAGACAGCATTCATTCAGGCAAAAAATGCTTATATCTATTTCCGTCACAAAACCCACCAAACTGGTCCAATAATCTCCAAACCCTCGACCACGGAGAGCCAAATTGAACCTTGGCAAACCGCCGTGATGCCAGAAATAACGCGCCGAAAACCCTTTATTACGATTTTCTCCGTAAGGAAACCCTCGAACCGACAAATTCCCGTGACCCAAAAGCGGTCTCTATAGACAATCGCCCAGAAACTCGTCGCCGCGAGCAAACGATGAGTTTTTTCGATTTCTAGTTAGAAAAATATAGATTTTGGACACCAAAAAAAGGGGAAAACATATGTTCTTTTAAGACTTTTTATTGGCGTTGTGTGAAGATGAATTGGAATTCAATGAGCACCACGAACCATAGAAATCCCAATTTCAGGAACCAAGCAAAAGTGTCGGAAAGCTGGAAATGCCCCCGCTCGTTCGTTTGCGAATATGGCAGGAACACGAAGGCTTCAGTCGTGAGAGTGAGGAGATGGATTCCTTAAAGCTTTTCATGTTGTTTTCACTTAATTATTTGGATTCGTCTTTAGTTTCAAGAGAAGTCGCATTCTTTCTGATTCCTTGTCTTTTATATAAATAGATGTATTTATATTTGGCCGCCAGCGGTCTACCAGTTTGTGTATCGGTTTGTGCCGGAGTTTTTATAGCCTTTAAACCTGGTTTAATCTTTATAAAAATTGGTTACCGTGCTCTCGCAAAGTGTTGTTTTAAGCGGTTGAGCTGTTATGATCGTTGAATCAGACTGAATGATTATTGACAGAGTATAATTAAACGTGTTTTAATGAGTGGTCGATACTCAACAATTAAATATAATAAAGATATATTTTTATATATTTTAAGATATACTTTCAATATTTATTATTTTTATATATTTGGATGGAGAGAGAGTTTTATAATTTTTCTCTTTTTATTACTTTGATATTAATATTGTTGACGCTTAAAAAAATATTAAAAGTGAAAAATATAGAATAAATAATATTATTGATATTAATATTGTGTACTAAAAAATATAATTCAAATTTATAGGATGAATAATACTATTGATATATGATATATTGATATTAATACTGTTGGCTAAAAAATATAATTCAAAAATAATATTATTAGTATATTGATATTAATGGGTCTAATGGTTAAGAGCATGTGTTTCCTCTTAAGAGATCACAGGTTCAAATTCAGAGGGGGTAGGGTATGTATATCTTCGTAGACTTTACCAGTCAAATCGTTGAGCGGAGGGGGTTCTTTGTCCCACAAACAAGGGAGTCTCATACACCAATTTGGTGCTTTGGCTTAGCCGTGACCTTAAAAATAGATTATTATTATTATTATTAATAATATTAATATTGTTGAGGAATTAAAAAAATTATTATTATTGATATTAATTCAATATACCAATAATAATTCAAATTTATAGGATGAATAATATTATTGATGTATGGAGTAAGTTAATAAATGGACAAAATTAAACTTTTTTTAATATTTTTCTAAATTTAATAAGAGTTTTGTTACTATTTATAGTTTTGTTTTATTAATGGGAATTTTGACCTATTTTAAAAATATTTACATCATCAAAATTTCTAAAAAAATAAATTAATTAATATTACTTAAAAAAATAAATATAAAAAAAAGTTGAATTTGTCTACTTATTAACTTACTTCATTTGCATACACGTAATAAAAACCAAAACTTATGTCATGTTCTTTTTGAAACTTGGGATCTTTTTTTTCATAATTATTATGGTAGTGTTTAAAGGCAATGTTCTTACTTGAGAAATGTGTAAGGTTATAATATGTGGCCCCACTTTAAAGTGGGTCAGTATACCATGTTAATGCAAAGTTGGAGTTCACAACTCTTTATGGTTATGAAATTACTCATTAAAAAAACCATTGTCTACAATGTCAATGTCATGCTTTGTGGCATTTCTCTAATTTATGGTTGTTATCTATGTGATGTAATTAATGCTTGTCATGTATTTTGGCATTTTTCTAGTGACAAGTTCAAGTGATTAGACCATTTGTAGTGATTATGTTTCAAGTTAGAAATTTGACTGACATATTCATTGTGATAAAATGATAGATTAAAATCTTTCAATGTGTAAGTTGTGTTAAGATGATAATATCAATTCCATGATAAAGTAGAGATGTTGTTAAATATGGTACTTGTGTTAATGTAATTTTTTATATAGTTAAATATGATCCTCGTGTTAATGTGATTTTTTAGATAGATGAGACTAGCCTAAGTTTTAAGTGACTTTAAATGAAATAAATATATTTCAGTTTGTTAATAGGGATTTGGTTGACCGATAAGTTGTAAGTTTGTTATTCCTCTACTAAGGGTCAAAGTCTCCTCCTCACGAGTCATCTTAATTATTTAAACAAAAATAATAATTTTAATGTAATTAAGATCACATGCAAATTTGGGCCTGGTTACTAGCATGGAAGAGGAAAATTGGGGTTGTCCAGTCATTGAGAAAGCTTAGTCAGCTCCATTTTCTGAGAATGCAGAGGGCTCGTCCATAGCCATTATGATGCCAAGTAGGCCATCGAAACACTTAGCAGCACATACAGAGGTACCATGCCCAACTTATCCAACCAGCCCATCGGAAGGCCATTGGGGTTATCCCATTATGGAGGAGATACCTCCGCTCATTCCACTTCAAGATATCATTCCTACCCAAGAGGAGGTCCCAAATTCCACCCCGCCTAATCTCTCAAAGAACATCTCAATTTGATCATGGACATCCGTAGAGATGCAACAGATCAGAGGTTTCGTCGGGAATGCATAAATCGTCGGTTGGATCTACTGTTTGAGGCACTCTCAAGCAGACCAACTTCCAACAAATGTATAGTTTTTCGTCAACCCTTAAGTCTCGCTCCTACCTAAAACTGATCCACTCATGGCAAAGAGAGCAACAACACTCCTGGTGCATGACCTATTAAGTTTTTGTTATAGTTAAGCTTTGTTCAGTTCTGTAGGACTATTTTGAAGAGGTTTTTGAGCCCTCTTTGTATATGCAATTTTATTTTGCTCAACATAAATATAGCTATAGAGACAGTTTAGTATACTTTTTTAGGAGCCTATAACTAGCATTGGTTTCCTCTTTTGACATGTTGGCCTTCAAGTTCTTCAAGATATATAAGTTTTTCTATTTTTTTTTTAAATACAAATTTTAATTTACAAAAAAATTTAAAAATCACATGAAAATTTTAAATAAATTTGATATTATAAATATTTCAAAAACACCATTTTTATTAAAAACACTCACAAGTTATCTTACTTATTTAAAAATATATATTTTGATATAATTAAAGTCACTTGCAAATAAATTTGGTATAATAAATATTCCACAAACAACATTTTAATTATAAGATATATCTAGAGCATCATAATATTACATATTATACAAATCTATATTTTTTTTAAAAATTGTTTACTTGCCGCTTTTAACTAGGAGTCATATGATTGTAACACAAACTTTATAAAAAGTTGTGTAGTATCTTCATTAAAAGAATTTAATTGCAAATAGGTTTGTGACTTTGAGTCATATGATTGTAACACAATTTTATAAAAAGTTTTGTGGTATCTTCATTAAAATAATTTAATTGCAAATAGGGTTATGACTTAATGGTGAAGATAATAACATTTCAAGACACCCTTTATACTTTAATTTACTTATGACACAAATAAGTGGTTATGGCTTGGCATGCCTTTTAAATAATATTGACAAACAAATGCCCAAAGCTAGACCAAAGTTTTTATGATGAATGGTGTGGTTTTCAAAAGTTATTTTTCTTGTGAAAAATGTGTTGTGTGAAAAATGTGTTTATGTGTAGAGTAATTATAAGAGTTATAAATTCAAAGAAATCAATAAGAAAAGGAAATTAATAATGGTTATTTATATCATTTAATTATAATGTTTTAAAAATATAGGTATTATTCTGTAGGATTGGAGGAAATTGAATAAAGAAGGAAAAAGAAAAAATTAAATCAAATTATTTTTTGAAGATAAAGAAATTCAAGAATTTTTATTTTACATTATTTTTCATTATTTTTTAAATAATATAATAATAAATTTAATGTGGATTAAATTATATAATAATAAATTGAATTTGGATTAAATAATATAATAGTAAATTTAATGCGGATTATATATCTTTATTGTTTTCAATTAACTAATGTTAAGGGTAAATTGCATGATATAAGATATTAACACATGTATACACACAAACATAAATCTATCTTAATTCATGATCTTTTAAATATTGAGAGATTTGCATCTTGGTTTTTTTTTATCCACATACACACCAATATAGATCCATTTTAAACTCGTGATCTTTTAAGTATTAAGAGAATTGCATCTCAGTTGTTTTTTTATTCCTCTCAGTGCTTAATAAATTAGAGTAAAGATGAGAGATTCAAAATATTGGGAAGGAAATTGAATCATGATGAAAGATAGAAGCCTCTCTCATAGTTAAGGTTTACCCTCGTTGTCATCGTTGCACCATGTTACTTTGTGGGTTAGACTGCCCCTATGTAGGTTAGACTGCCCCATCTCTTGCTTATGTTTTGGGATGATATTACTCTCAAAGGGATACGGAACAAGTTGGGTAGTTTTATTGGTAGGGTAGAACCAAAGGTAATTTGTACTCATGTGCTAGAATTTGTGTGGAAGTGAACTTGGAGAAGGGCCTCCTAGAGGCAAGACAAATTAATATGTGTGGTTGGAGCCATTTACAAACCCTGGATTATGATCAGATTTCGTTCAAATGCAATTTGTGTCACAAGTATGGACACATCCCCAAGAATTGTCCAAAGACCTAGGAAAGCAAATCTTCCCAAAAGCAAAATATGAATTCCACTAGTAATCACAAAGGAATCCTTTCAAGCCAATCTCAAACAAGAGATAAAAGCAACATTCCAAGGTAGTGTTGTTGATGTTTGGACAATATCGGGAAGAAATTCTCCTAGATTAATAATTAATAATATAATTATTGATTATTAAATAAAATATATAATAAGTAAATGATAGTAATAATAGTTATTAATTATCCAAGGGATGCATCCTTTCATGGATGGTCACCATATGTTCTCTATATATGGAACTATCATCATTGTAATAATATATCAATCTATTATAATGATTTTGTCTTAGCATTTTCTATTGTACTTGTGCCTCTGTGCATGGTTATTCTTCTTGTGATCTTGGTAATTACCGCTACTATTGTTCATGGTTTATGCTTCGGTTCATGTGAATTTGTAAAGAAATTGAATGTAATTGAACAACATTAAACTCCAACAAGTGCAACATTCAAGGTTAAATAAAAAATATCCTTTGATTGTCAATATTAATAATAGGCGGTTCTCAAAGTTACAGAGGAAGCGGGTAAGGATACTACGGAGATAATCCCATCTATAATCCAATCAGAGCCTGAAGATGGAGCAATAGCATATGAGGTCCCAGAAAAACAACAAATATGGTAACAAAGGGAACATAAGTAGATCCACTGCAAGAAAAACTTTAGGAACACAATGGGACTCGAATGGAAACAAGTAAGGAAACTCCTATGGAACCAACTCCTTTGGATCCATCGGAGAAGGAAGAGCATGAAGAAGAGGAATCATAAGAAGTAGAGGAGACATAAGAGAGGAACAAGACCCTCATTCTAAGCTCTTAGTGCAGCAAGCACATTCATATGAGACTTCTAAATCACTATCTTCCGCCGATACCCTAATTAAAGGATCTCATCCCTCTCCTCCTCTCACAAGGGGAAGGAAATAAAGACAAGAATAGAAAGATAGAAGCAAAATCAAACATTTTCTCAGGTCATCAGTCAACATTAGAATCCTTGCTTGAGGGTGGGGAGAGTGAAATTGCTCAAACAATTAATTATATTGCAAATATGTATTGATTATAAGTGAGTTCTTTAAGATCTATACTTGTAAGCCTCTTTGTTATGCTTCCGAAATAGGCAAAGCAATTTGGTCTTTAGTCATTTATTTTGAATTTTTTACATTTTCTAAAACTTTGGGTTTCAAAAAACTTTTACAATTGTGACTGCAACAATTTCATATTAAAAAATAAATAAATAACTTAGGCTCACTCATCGGGTCAACTTGGAAACTTCCATGCCAAAATTCAATATTTAAACTTGCAAAACTTTTTGATATGAATAATATCTTATAAAACATTTATATCTCATAATAATTACTTATAAATTATTCACAACACACCTTCAACGATAATGTTCACATCCACAATTAAATTGAAACTAAAATATTATTTAAATATGAAATGAATTTTTTCACCATGTGTGCAAATCACATGAACAATTACAACTTAACACGCGAAGTGGGAAAAGACGTTATAACAATAAACCAAAATCTTGCCTGGACCGTGAAAAACAAAAACAAAAAAAAAGATATTTATTTTTTAACACGAAAATCTTTTATAAATAGTTCAAGCATGACACTTGGCATCATCGTGAATAAAGTGGTGTTCGCTTTTTTTGCTCAGAACACTTTTAATTTTGTATGAGGAAGACTTGGGAGAGAAGTAAAGCAGCACGGAAGCAAAGGAAGTGAAAAATGATTTCGATCTCCCTCAAACTTGTGCTTATTTTTACACGTGCCATTGTTATCTCTGTTTATTTTTTACAAATGGCATCGTTATGTGTAAGAGATTGCATGGTTCCAAAGTGTGTTTGTGCATGATTTTTCCATTTTTAACCGTTGTTTGTTCGATGGATTGTGTTTGTTATGTAATTTTAGATGTTTCTAGTTTAAATGTTTTATATTTTGATTTTTTTACGATATTATTTGTTTAATTTTGTTTGAAATTCGACGAAAAATTGTTGGATTTGCATATTTGAGTGACTAATTCTATATAATCAGAGTGTCCTAAGTGTTTTTCAGGATGTTGAATCCATTTATGCATTCAGAAATGCAATTTAAACAATACAAGATTACAATTTTGCCCAAATTTATATCGTCGGATTTTGGTGAAAACTACCAAAACGTAGAACGTTTAAACAACACCATTTTAGATGTCATGTGACAACATTGACCTCTAAATGAAATTTGAGGCCAATGTTAAACCATATGGCTTTGATATTGGAGTAATTAGATTGGGGCTTAGATTGTAGATTCTTTGTGTGGCTATGTGTAATAATGCAAGGTGATGTGATTATTCCTAAAGGCTTAGGTTGTGTGGCTATGTATAATAATGCATGATGATATGCTGGTGATTTGTAAAGGATTGGTTTCAAAATTTGAGAGAATCAATGTATTTTTATAGGTTCGAAGTAAATGATATTTAAAATGTTCTTGGAATTGATATTAATAGTTATGCAAGTTGGAAAAATGTTGATATACTCAAAAGTTCGATTGTAAGTTGATGGGATTTTCCTCGATAGAATATAAGTTAACGGGTTTTAAGTCGACAAAATAGCAGTTGATGGGATCTAAGTTTTGTTGGGTTCACAACACACCCCAAAATTTTTTGTAAATTTTGGATACCACTTTTCTTTTAATTTGCCCCTTGGCTCAAGAAAACAAGTCAAATTCCACATCGATGAGCGCTCTTTGGCAATGTCTTTCCACTTTAGCTGAAATGCAAAGTGAAAAAAAGCAATGGTGACAAAGTCAAAAATATCGTCAATAACGTACATCGCTGCAATTTTCGATTTCCATCCTTCATAGTTTAAAACTCAACCGACAACCCGATTTTACATAAACTTCGAGAATATGTATGATTGCTCACTTAAATAAACAAGTGTTGCATTGCAGCTTAGTCCCTGCCAATTTGAAAATGAAAAATTTGATATATACATTAGGTTAATTTTTAAATAATAATAATAATAATAATAATCTATTTTTAAGGTCACGGCCAAGCCAGCACACCAAATTGGTGTATGAGACCCCCTTGTTTGTGGGACAAGGGACCCCCCTCCGCCCAACGATTTGACTGGTAAAGTCTACGAAGGTATACATACCCTACCCCCCTCTGGATTTGAACCTGTAACCTCTTGCCAACAAAACAAAACAAATTATATTCAAATTATTAGCCAACAAAACACTAATGTGAATAATGTTTATTTCTTTACACCCTACCAGCAATGTAACTTGTTCTTTGGTAAGTCGTTTTGTCAAAAGGCAAATATTTCAACTTAAATGCTTTTGTTAAAAAACAATTATTCCATTTTTAATTGAATTTTTTTTTTAATTATGTAATTAATTTTAAAAACAAATTGAATTTAATAAACCAATGCTACATTAAGTTTGTAGACTACACTTTTAAATATACTTTAAAAAATCCATAAACTATCCCTAACTGAGATGCCTTCCTTTACACCACAATTATTTCGTTTCTTGGAGGTGGTAGTAGATCGTTGAGTTTGTGACAAGTAAGATATTATATTATGTTCTCGGTGCATACTAGTGTTCCCAATCATGGTTAATCGCTCAAGTTTAATTAGTGTGGCTCTTATACTATGTAAGTTTGAAGAGTAATTCTCCTGCTAATGAGACAAGACCCTATTCAAATTCCACTTGTTTGGACTCCTTTACTCATTGTAACAACGAACAGAAGTGTTTCCCAAATATGAATTTATAACTTCCATTGAATATAAGAGAAGCAACCATGCTTTATGTTCTTCAAATTTCTTTGACACATGGAAGTTATGTTCTTTGAGTTTTTTTGCCTAACCGCTTAGGTGTAGTTCCTACTGGCATGAGAGTATTTATACCTTCCATGGCATCAAAGTATTTATACCTTCCAAAACATTAGCAAGATTATTTTGTATCCCATTCCACTTAATCTTAAAACAAATGCATATCACTACAATTCTTCCACTTATTCTTAATATATATATATATATATATATATATATATATATATATCACTACATTTTTTTTGAATCGGTGCTCTCAATAGCACAAAGCACTTAGACTACTAACATGAATGCCACATGTCACGGGAAATGAGTAGGCCACCTCTAACTCTAATTAGCTACGGTTAACGCGTACCCATAGCCAACAAAAAAGGACAAACGAAGCAAATGATGTTTGGATCTGTACATGTGCCCTGGAGAAATGAAATGAATCCATGCTATCATCGGAAGACATAAATGAGGTTTCTTCCACAGTAGCAATGGACAGACATGGAAGAAGGAATTCAAACGTAGGGGATTATTGTATGGCTCTGCTTCTAGCAACGACTAGTTCAGAACTGCATCTTGAGCCAACCACCTACCCCAGAACAACATGTCCAGCAACCCCCTGCCCGAGAGCTTTTGTAGATGCAATGTAAAATATGAAATGCTCTGCAATTGCATTTATCATCCAAATTTCATTGTTTCCTCTGAGGATTGACAAGCAAAGTTTAATAGAGTGTAGAGGTAGGATGTGTTATAATATAATGGATGTGCTCGTTTAACCATATACAATATCACTATTGTCACCCAACCATTGGCCGAAGCCACCCCCGAGCACCTTAACCTTGACAGAGAATCATTCTGGAAGCAAACTCTAAGCTAGATAGCCTAAACAAGATAGCGCACCTCTCTCCAAGGATAGTGCACCAAACAGGAGTAATAAGAGTTCATCAAAGAGTCCAAACCATAACCAAGAGACAGTCCAGGCCAAAGCCTAAATCTGTTAGCTGCAATGGCATCTCTCCTCCAAACTTGCGCACAAACTGGCCAACTGCAGTGCGCACAAGTGTTGCTTCTGCAGTTCTGAGAATGCTTGCCAGAATGAAGACTGACCTCTTGTATTTATACTAAAACTAGCAAACTGCCTGGGCAGACTTTTCATTATGGGTGCCTATTTACTTAGTATATAATATTTCCTTTAGTCGACTTCTTCTCTTGAAGGCTAATAACCTAATACAAATTATCCTCTTGAGACGACTTGTATTCTAGGGTTATTAGCCAAGTAATTAGGGTTTCTTCTTGCTTCCCGAAATATTCTATTCTCGTCAGGTTTACACGTGGAGTCAAATACCTCCCACAACAACCATAATATCAACACTCCATCCTAGCTAGAGAGGTATTTGAAGGTAATGGTCTTGAGCACAAACATACCATTCACCTGGTAGCATCAACATAGTTGTCTAGTCTATCTCATGATTAGATCATGAGCAACATCATCACTATCAGTGTCATCGGTTGCATCATCTCTCGGAACCATACTCCATCTAAGTAATCAGACATGATGTTGGATAAGCCACTCACTCCACAGAGTGACACAAGAGCCATTCTTCTAATCCAGACATATGTCCTAGAAGAATAAATGTTCTGAACCATTTTCCGTCTGGGAAATATCTATCCATTAATCATCCATCTAGTTGATAATCATTTCTAACACTATTGATAGTCTTCAAGGCAATCATAACAATGTCATTCAATAGAACACAACTATGTCTATCCATAGTAGTACACAACTACAATCCAGTGGTACACTGCCACACCAAGTAGCACACAGATACTTGATCAGTGACATATAGTCACAATCAGTGGAACACATCCACTACAATAGTATACATATACTGTCTAGAGACATACAGTCTCCATAACAATCACATCATCAACCTGCACAGAAAAACATTGTTATGATATATAAACTGAATCATCTGGGCCATTCTTCCATTCACATCTGTGAGATCTGGAAGAGCATCTGCCCTAAGAAAGTAAAACATCAACGATGAGCTATCTGGGTTATTCTTTTCAAGCAAGGAAGAATAATTGTCCTGATTTCTGAGCCTGGACCATTCACCTATCTGAGCCATTCCTCCGACACTAAACAAAGTGCAACCTGGAGAGAATGAGTCTGCCCTAGGGAATGTCTGTCCCTAATTGTTGAACCTGGACCATTCACCTATCCGGGCCATTCCTCCGACACTAAACAAAGTGCAACCTGGAGAGAATGAATCTGCCCTAGGGAATGATTGTTTGGACCATTTCCTAAGGAAATGATTTTCCTACACCAACCTCCAAAACGGACCATTCTTCGAAATTGCTCACAACTGTGAGATTCAAAAGAATGATTGTTCGACGAGGTGGACCAGTCTTCTTGACCACTACTGAGAGTGATCATCAAGAAGAGAGATCGTCCTAGACCATTCCCTGTGTTAAACACAAGGGAAATCGTTGTATATGGTACATTAGCAATCCATTGAACCATTTTCATTACAAAAATGACCGTTTGATCTGGACCATTTTCCGAACTGGAAAATGTTTGTCCGTTAGAAATCTCAAACCACTTTCCAAACTGGAAAGGAACTGCTCATCCTATACTATTTTTCGAACTAAAAAATGATTGTCCATCAATTAATAACACATCAGTGCTCCCTCCCAACCTGGGAGTCATTTCTTCCTTTTTCAATAAGGAAGTTGTCTCCATGAGCTCCAGCGTGAGTACTCAAACTCTTTCATCTTGAACAAAGGCTTTACCAAAAATGTCTGCTTGTCTGCTCATATGTGGATATATATATTGGAGAACCACTTCTCCTTTCTGGACTTCATCACGAAGAATGTAAAGCTTGATCTCAATGTACTTCGGTCTTTCTGGAACACTGGTTTTCTGAAGACTTCATATAGCTCTGATCATCATAGTTGAATTCAGCTCTTTTTTTCCTGCTAGCTCATAGCATTGTGGCAAGGGTCAAACTTGGAACATATCCAAGTGGTACTTTTTCTGTCATCATGAGAGCTTTGTCATGGATTGGCAATCCATCATCCTTGAGTTCTGAGTAACCATCCTGATACAATATCTTTGTTATAAAAGGTTTTTCACCATGCTTTTGCTATGCATTGGAGGCTCCGCACCAAGTTGTTTGAATCCATACAAAACCTTATTTCATCTGCATACAAGAGTCTCTTCCTGGTATACCTCAAAGCCTTGAGGTTGTTCTACATACGCTCTTTGTTCAAATATTCTGGAGAACGGTCTTTGCATTCATCTGATGTAAACTCCAACCCATGGATATTGCGGACGATATAATGGCTCATGTAGAGGTATGTCTGGTTTACTGGAACAAGAAATCATCATAGTCTTCTACCTCCATCTGGGAGAACCTCTAGTTCTGGATCTCGCAATGCTTTCATTCATAAGTCTTCCACACACTGTTCTTCATCACATCTTTCAGTTATTTTGCTTGATTGCTTTTAGTGAGTTCATATCAGGCTGGTAGTCTTGTGATTCGCAATACAATGACTGGTTGTTCTGGTTTTTCCTTCTCTCTTGGAATCTTCATGTTCTTCCTCATGTTTTTCTTTAGCTCTTAGGTTCATGGAGTTTTCCATAGATTCCATTTCCTGAAGATTCCAATTTCTTTCTTTCATCATAGGATAATGGTTGTGGATGGACAACCAGGGATACTTTAAGGCTTCTTTTCGAAGAAGACTTCTTCTAAAGTCAAACTGAACACGTGTTCCTCTTCATGGTTGCTACCATTGATGGGAACATGGATAGATACTTCATCATCTTCAGTGGATCATATTATTTAGGATTAGCTCCCTTCTAATCCTTGCTTCATGCATGATTGCATGCTCGTCCTTTGGAATTATGTAATCAACCCCCTCCAACTAAGAGAGCCCATGCTTCCGTCTACATCCTTATTGCCTTCTGCAAAGTGTCACAAGTCTTTTTCCAATTTCCTTTTGATTGCTGACTTAATTCTATCTTTTACTTCTTCTAGGTTTCTTCAAGATTGATTCTGATTTCGGCTTATCTTGCAACTGTTACTTATGTAATAACTTCCACATGAATTGTTACTAGGGTTTGTTGATGTACTTCATCCTTTCATGTGTATTGCCTGACTTGTAGTCATTGTGATAACAATCCTTATCTTGTTGTTCTTCCATAGTTTCTCTTTGAACATATTATTTACTAGGAAATAGATATGCAAAACATGGTATGTATAAGAACTATGAAGAGTGTTGTTACCTTGCCTTGGAAGAAGAAGTTTGTTTTGTCCTGCTTGGCTTTCTTTGAGGGTTCCCTTTCTTTGGCAATTGATGCTTCGTGTGTTTCCTTCCTTTTCTTTAACTCGGGACAATGATTCTTGTAGTGACCATACTTTCGACAATTGAAGCATTGTATTCTTGACATATCTTTCTCTTGATTTGGTTTCTTCCTGGAGCCAAACTTCTTTTTATTCCTGAAATCCTTGAACCTTGTTGTGAAGGCTTGATCATCGTACTTCTTTTGGGGTTTCTCTTTTGCATTGATTCTTGATTCTTCTTGTGCACGACAAGTCCAAAGTTCTTCAAATGTAGGATACTCCTTCCTTGTGTTCATGCTTGCGGCAAATGCATCCCATGTCTTGGGAAGACCATTGAGTACTATGCTTACCAATTCCTTTTCTAAAATGATCTCTTCAATAGCTTGTAGTTGATCTCTTAACTGAGAGATTCTCACAAAGTATGATGTTATGCTGTCATCATCATTCATCTTCATGTCACA
>JZKD02S0166914.1:697222-708531 GCA_000966675.3 Picea glauca
TTAGGTCTTCTTACATCCGCCTTATTCTATTTTATTGAAAGGCCTTATTAATATTGACCTTTATTACATCCGAATACATTGATCTACCTATGTGCGGGTTAGGACCTTAACAATCCACATGAGAAAGATGGTCTGTCCAGGTTTTGTTGTAGATGAGGATATCATTAAAGAAAACTAAGACAAAATGACAGAGAAAAGGACGGAAGACCTGATTCGTGAGGCTTTGGAAGGTGGAGGGGGCATTATACAAGCCAAAGGGCATGACCAAAAACTCATAGTGGCCCTCATGAGTTCTAAAGGAAGTTTTGGGAATGTCTGCCTCTTTCATACGTATCTGGTGGTAGCCCAAATGAAGATCAGGTTTAGTAAAGAATTGGGTGCCACTCAATTCATCCAGGAGGTCATCAATGACAGGAATGGGAAATTTGTTGAGGGCACGGAAGTTAGGACACATTCGCCAAGAACCTTCTTTCTTCAGGACCATGATCACAGAAGAAGAGTAGGGGCTCGTACTAGGGCGGATAACGTCTGCATTAAGGAGTTCCTGGACCATTTTCTCAATTTCATTTTTTTGGGAAAAGGGGTGACGATACAGACTAATATTGGGAGGAAGGCTTTCGGGTACAAGGGGAATGGAATGATCATGAACACCACAGGAAGGAGGGAGTCCCTAGGGAGTGGAAAAGACCACTTGATGTTTAGAAAGGATGGCTTGGAGGTCTTGTGGCACCGAGGGTGTCTTTGTTGCTTGTATGGCATGGAGTTGGGCAATAACACTAGAATGGAATTTTTGGAGTAGTTTTTCCATGCGATGGGAACTAATGATCTCAGGTGAACTGATGATGATGCCTTGGAAGTTATATTGGTGGCCCTCTTGGTCGAATTGCATGGTTATTTTCTTAAAATCCATGAGAATGGGACCCAAAGTCCTTAGCCAATCTGCACCCAACACAATGTCACAACCGCCCATGTCGATAGCAAACATATGATATTTGAGGTGGTAGGCACGAATTTGGAGACACTCATTTTCACAATGCCCTCCACATTTCATTGAGCCACCATTGGCAATCATGATTTGGAAATTATTGACGACATGGATGTAGCAATGAGTTTCTTGGGCAATGCGGTGATGAATAAAATTATGGGTGCTTCCACTATCAACCAAAATGATGACCTTCTGATGCTTGATGTAACTGATTAGCTTGAGGGTTTGGGGGGCAGAGAATCCATTGAGAGCATTGAGGGAAATGACCGGTTTTACTTTAGGAGGGTTTGAGGGAGGGGTTATGTCAGTGGTTTCAGGTGACTTAGACACAAGGGGAGTTTCAACATCCTCTTCCGAAATATCCTCGGAGATGGCCATAAAAAGATTTTGTTCCTTACACTTGTGGCCCCAGAAATATTTGTCATCACAATTATAACAAAGGCCTTTGAGTTGGCGTTCAGCCATTTCAACCCTAGTCAATTTTTGGATCTTTAGTGGAGTGGAGGGAGTAGTGGGATTTACTGATTTAGGGCGAGGGATAAAGGAGGGTTTTAGGTTTTGAGAAGAAACAACCTGGTGTGCTTCTTTATCTCTTTTAGTAGCCTCTACCCAACTCTGAGGCTGAGCCATGAGGACATGGGCCCGAATTTGATCCTTGAGGCCATTGATAAAACACTCTCGGAAAAAGGCTTCAAACATGCCCTCTGTCCGAAAATCTAGGCGCTCAAAGGTAGCTAGAAAGTCTTCCACTGTTCCTAATTGTTTCAACTTTGTCAAATGGCCCAAATGGTTGGTGTCAGTGTCAAAGCGTTCATAAAGCTCTGCCATAAATTGTGTCCAAGCAATATACCCTTGACGGGAAGTTTTTCTCCATTGCCACCATTGCCAATGTTCTTGATCTAGATGGAGAACACCATACGGGAGTTTGGCCAAGTCATCTGTAATGTCGTATAAAGAGAAATAATGTTCCATTTGGGTTACCCAACTAGTGGGGTCCGAGCCATCAAATTTGGTCACATCCACACGCAGAAGGCGAAGTTCATGTTGAAAGTGATGATGTTGAAAGTTATGGGAATGAGAGGAATGTTCACCTTCAGTATGTGGGGGTGAGTCAGAGGAAGGGTTATCTGTAGGGATATGAAGCTTGGTGCAGAGTGACGAAAATACAGATTCAAGCTGGGTGGTTAGGTCTTGTTTGATTTCCTCCATTGATGACTACATGGTTGTATTGATGATGACAACATTAGCACTGAGTTGTTTCACTTCTTGTTGGGTCTCGGTGAGACTAGATTGCAAGGTATTGAAGTGAGTTTCAAAGTCTTGGCTACGGGTATGGGCCATGAGGACTAGGGAACCGAAAATGGGTAGGTGGGGTAAAACATTATGCGGAAAAATGGTATGTATGAATGTGATAAGGGCAAAGAGATGAATCCAATGGAATAGGTCTCAAATAATGGTGAAAAAATTTCCAGAGGAATACTACAGTGATGAAATGCCCAAATTCTTACACCTATGGAGTTATACTCCGGTCTGAGAAATACTGCAGTGATGAAATGCCCAAATTCTTAACCAGGAAGAAATGTGTAGTTACTCGGCAACCCAAACACAGTTGCGCGACAATAGATATTGTCTGTTTTGATTTGTTTATGTTGTTGTCCCCAAAGGTATTCAAAGGTTCTACAGACAAGGGTTTTCCTTGTGCTATAGCTCTCTGATATACGTGTGGAGTCCAACAATAGTACTCGACCCAATATCTGAGGGCACTAACTAAGGAGGATAGACCGTACCCTTAGTCGTACTACTCGACTACCCATGTACTAGAGAGTATCTTCCAGAGTGCTTTTCTCGGTGGCACTATAGCAGTCAGGCGACCGATCAGTTTATCTAAAGAGGGCTTCAGGAAATCTAGGTCAATCCATACACAGGTGTTGTCTAATTCACTAATGTTATCGGACAAATCGGTAGGTGCAGACACTAACAGATCTCCCTAGATCTAGAACAAAACAGGACAGGACACGACTCTTTCTCTAAGTTGTGGTCATTGAATCTACTAATAAGAAGGAATGAGTGACATACCTTTATATCGCTTCCTTAGGTCTCTGTTGTTCCCACTTCGCTCCGGTGTTCTTCTGAAGCCAGGTCCAAGACAACACAAACCAACCAAAGTGAATATAGCAAAGTATATTCAATGTCAACCTATGCATATGATCAAGGAGTTATGCTATAAAATAAAAGTGATTTTATGGGAAAGGGACATGCCGCTGTATTATATTAAATGAAAGTAGAAGATACAACCTGATCGTCTTGATGTCGCAAGCTTCCTTTCAGTGACCCTTGGTTCCAACACACACACTTGCTTTGCACTTGCATGAAGAAGATCCAATACCTCTTGATAGACCAAATAGAGTCTTCAAGCTTCTGTCCAAGCAGGGTTCTTCACGCAATGCTTTCACCAATTCTTCATTCAATCTTGCTTAACCTTTTCCATGAGAAACCTTTCAGTATATAGGAGAAGGAGGGATGGTTACATGGATGAGGATGATCCCACCAAATCTGAGAAGTCAGCAGGATGCCAACCATGCGAATGCCAACTCATTTTCTAGAAGATCCCCTTCTAGAAACTTCATGACCTCTTCTCCTTTCCAAGCTTAAAAATAGGTTCGCACCCTATATATGGAGCAAACTACGAATAGTTCACACCCTAAGTGTGGGAGGCCTGCGAGAATGAGGGATTTTCACACCCTGTAACATAGGCAGCTTGCGAACTCACCTTAAAAATGTGTTTTTTGGAAGAAGACAACAATCACTTTTCTCAGGCAAGAAGTCCTTGTGGGAGCCTGAATACAACACTGTAGAGACATCACCAGAGTGACCAAAATAATGTGTAATAGAATGCCCCCCAAAGCATGAGGTTGGAATCTGTGACAGCCGAAATACTTTGTAAACTGCGTGTGTGTGTAAGAAACCAGGAGCACACCTAATCGGAAACCCGTAAACAACCAAGCATCTGCAGAATATAATACCAGTTCTGAGGTAGGCATTCCCATGCTCAGCTCACAAATGAATGGAATCATAAACGTAAGTCATGGCCACCAATCATACACCGTGGATCCATGCCGTCAAAATGCTACATAGCCACCAGGAATACACTGTGGATCTATGTGAGAATACTTGAATTAAGACGACACATCCACGTGACATACAAAGTGGATCTATGCGCCGACACAAATCATACATACTCCATAGCATCCTAGATAAAAAAGATGAGACCCAGGGTCTTCAATCCCGTCATCTGAAAGTACAAATCTAGCTATGTGATTACATGTGCTGAAGTCGAACATGGTAGAAACCACTTGATTACCGGTCATTGATGAAAACCGTTAACAAGTGAAAGGGAAATCACCATTGATGTCAATGAATCCGAAGGTACCGAAGTAGAATCTGAACGAATGCGAATGAATGAGTTGAATTCGAGCACTCGACGAAATCTCTCGATCAGGGATCAATGATATGAAACCTCTGTCGAAAGTGAAGAGACCTGCCATTAAGGCATGCAGGTTCCAAGGTACTTAATGATTTCTAAGTCTCATTTCAGGATAATGAGTTGGAGTCGATGAAACAAGACTCATCACAGGAGGGCCTTGATGTATCCCCCATCAATGATATGCAATAAGTAACAGATTTTGAGGATGAGACAAAGTATGAGCAAGGGTTGAAACAGATGCAGGGAAGGCCGACATAGTAAGAATTGACAACTGCAGATGGCCGACTCAAATGTGAACTTCTCTTAAACATATGAATGACACGACCAAGGACTTGGCAGCACTAACTCAAAGATGACCCAAGATATGACCGTGTAGCAAGTTGAACGAGAGACAAATGGATTTCCCAACCCGAATTCAAATGACGAATAGGGGGTGTCATGTTCAAGAGTGACGCTTATTGCCATTAATATGAATACGAAAACACATCCCTTTCCCAAAATTTCTCCCACCATTTCTGGCGAGTACCTCTTTATTTTTACACAAGCTTGAGGAGGATAACATATGCTTGTTGATGTAAGCTTATCCTTCGAATGAGTCCCTTGGAGTATATTTAACGAACCCTAGGAAGGAGTGGTTTGGTCCCATTACGGGCCTGTCGATGTTTGTTTAACGAGTCCAAGGATAGAAAACTCGGGAGTTTTTCATGTTTTTATAGTCTAAAAAATGTTCCCTTTTTGTAAATAAGTTCGACGAGACCGAAAAAGTGATAAACTACCGCCCGTCGAACGTTTTCTTCAAATACTTTAACGAGCGTGGAGAGAACAAGATCACTCGGCAATCTTTTCGTTTTTATGGAGCATGAAAAGAGCTTAAAGGATACTCCCTTAGGTTTGTCGTTTTCGTGTTACCATAACGAGTATGAAAAGACGAGAAAAAGTATACTCGGTTACGTTCTCACATATTTTCGAGCGTGAGAACGAACGAAGACTAAGCTCGAGGTTTTTCCTACAAAAACCCTAAAAAAGTAATTGTACATGCGACAAAAAGAAAAAATACCCGTACCCCCTCGTTTGGACTTCGAAGTTACCATACCTGTGGAAAACCATACTCACAAGGCTATTAGGGCATTAGGTTTTATAAGAAAAACAAAAAATAATATAAAAAATCAATAAAAAATAGTGAAAAGTGAATAAATATGGGTAAAAAGGGCTTTTTGCCATTTCATTGTGATTTTACCAAAAACTTGCCTAACACACCTCATTTTTCCCCAAATTTCTTTGCTCGATTGCGGGAGGCACAAACGATCATTTGACAAACCGTTTCAGCGAACGGGGTAAGCTCTTGATCCTTCAACTTTTCCATGGTTTAGTTTTGGTGTTTATTGGCAATTTTTTGAGTTTTTAAGTCCATTTTTAGGGTCGACCATGCGCTCAAGCATTTTCGCAGGTGAGCCATGCGGGACCTGTGAGAATCTAGGATTCTCGCAGGTGGCCTTTAGGGCACCTACGAGAATCTTGCACTGTGCCAAAGGCTCACCTGCGAGGGCCGAAACATGGATTTTAAAGTTAAATTTCGCTCAATAAAAATTATGCAAAAGTTTGAAACAAGTTGCTGACTCTTTTCTCATGGCTCTTGTGCAGGTGTTTTACCATCACAATGTTGGAGTGGCATGAAAGAGAACATGAGGAGGATGATTCCATTGCTGGGAATGACCCGGGTATAGTCGCTGCTCTCCGAGACTGTGGGCTATTGAAATTCTTCAGGATTTAGGGCATGAGAGCCCAACTTAGATTGTTGGAATACCTGGTCCAGATGTGGGATGTGGACCAACAGTTCTTTCACGTGGGAGTCCATACGCTGACCCTAGATATCGAGGATATCTATTTTCTAACAGGGTTGTCATGGTGTGGATACCATGCTACTTTGACCGGAGGCAGAGGCGGCGGGCTCCCTATGAGTGAGTATTGTCGCCAGTATTGTGTTCCTGAGGCAGAGAGGAGCAAGGGTAAGGTTGCCATATGGGGGGTCCAGGATTTGACCATGCAGACCATCTTGTTCACTATTGCACGCATGGATGGGAGCGCGGCCCCACACATGGCTCTCTAGAGCTACTTCCAATATGCCATAGAGTGTATAGAGCCTCGGGTCTTCAACTGGTCGGATGCAGTTCTCTGCGGTATGAAAAAACAATCGACGAAGTGCAAAAAGGGTGACTTGAAGTAATTTGGGTACGGATCTCTTTTGGTTTCATTTTTCCTCGAGAGGGTCACACTGCTGTGACTACAGGTTGATTGGGGTTTACCGGCCCCACAGGATCTGAGGATGTTGAGGTGGTGCAACCTCATTGCTCGACATGTAGCTGGGCTTATAATCAAGTACAATAATTCATTTTTTGACTGGTTAAGGTCCTAGATGTTGATGATTGATGACTATGGATACGCTGGTTTGGATTTTCGAGGGGATCCAGATTTGGCCTTGCCTGAGGATGCTTAGTGGGGTAATTTAGGAAAGAAGTACACATTTTGTTCTTTTTAAATATTTTTACAAGTTTTATCATATGAAATGTTTTTATGTTTGTCCAAGAATTAATAAAAAAATCTCTTTTTGATGACACAGATGTGGGGTCATATCGACCTCTAGGAACGTCTCCTATTCAATGACGAGGAGAGGCGGCTCCAATGGCGAGATGGGATGCCAAAGACTACGAGGCAGCGGAGCAGGACTTGGAGGGGTTGACCGCGGACATCCTAGATATTACTATTGGGGAGATCCCTAGACGTTACCAACGCCATACTATAGGCGTGTCCGAGTCTATCAGTCGACTGCTTCGTAGGGTAGCCCGAGCAGTTGTGTGTTATCGTGAGCATCATCCGTGACGCTATTTTGTAGAAGCTATGGGCTTCGTATTTTGAGATTTTGGTCCTTGGAAATAAACTTTTTGTAAAAAAATTTGATTGTTATATACATATATACTTCTACCGGCTTATTTTGTGTTGTGTGATACATGTGATGTGTGATTGGTTTATAAATGGCCCAAATGTTTGTCTAACACATAGTTAGCTAATGCATCAGTCAATGTATTTAGACATCTAGGAATGTGCTGATACTCAACATAATCAAAATAACGTTCCAAGAGGCGAATTTGTAAATAAATCCATAATAAAGTAGCAATTGGCGTGTAAGAATGTGCTGCATAGGGTTGCAGTTAGAAATTACCGTAGTCTTGCGAGAGAGGATATAGTGCCGGAAACATTGAACAGCTTGGACGGCTACCAACGCCAGTTTTTCAACATGTAAATACTTGGTTTCGGTAGTCGTGAGACTCCGACTCAAGTAATAAATGACATGTTTGTCATGAGAATCATCCTCCTGGACGAGAAACATAACGATGGTATAGTCTGAGGCTGCGAGGTAAAGGAAATAATCCTGACTGTAATCAGGTGGGGAGAGTAGTGGGGTACGTGTCAAAGACAGTTTCAAAGCTTCAAAATCTTTGTTGGCAGTGGTATCCCATATGAACTCATAACCTTTCTTGAGCAGTCACGTAAATCCAAGAGTTAGCTTAGCATAGTTTGGGATGAAACGACGGAGAAAGTTTGCCTTCCCTTGCAAACTTTGTAACTGGCGAAGTGAGGAAGGAGGAGGGAGATTGAGAATCGCCTCGACCTTCAAAGGATATACCCTAATCCCTTGACATGAAACAATAAAGCCTAGAAGTCGGCCAGATTCTATGCAGAAAACACATTTGTGGGTATTCAAGCGTATATGGTAAAACCGATATCAAAGGAAAATGGCGCGTAGGTGTATTGAATGATCTACATGGTGCATGGAATGAGCGGGTAATTCATCGAGATATGGCTGCACAATGTGTTTTATATCATGGAAGGCATAAGACATAGCACGCTGAAAAGTTGCGTCGACATTCTTTAAACCGAATGGAAGTTTTTGATAGGTGAAAGTGCCCCAAGGACAAATAAAAGCGGTCTTGTGTTGGTCCGTGGGAACAATATTGATTTGATTATATCCGGAGAAACCATTCATCAGAGAGAAGATTTCACTTCCAGCATAATCGTCGATGATCTGGTCAACGAAGGGGGTAGGAAAGTTGTCTTTAGGACAAGCTTTGTTAATGTCCCTATAATCAATGCACACACGAATTGTGCCTTGTTTCTTGTCGATAAAGACAAGATTAGAAACCCAGTCAGTTAGAGCCACAAGGTAAATAAAGTCAGCTTTTAGAAGTTTCTCAACTTCAAGCTTGATAGCGGCCGCTTTACATGGGTGGATCGGATGAAGTCGTTGCCGAACGGGTTTAGCGTCTGGGTATGTCTTAATCTCATGTATCACAATGTCGGGGTCAATACCCGACATTTCTTCATAGCTCCAGGTGAAGACGTCACAAAATTCTTGGAAAAGAGACTTGTAGGTGACAACTTCGTCATGGGAACACGAAGCTCTGATATGCACATTTTCGACAATTCCAGGTTTTATGGATATGTCAAGGGGGATGGTGGGTGAGATATTACTTAAGTTCCCTTCGTAGAACAGATCATGTGTAGACTCGGGAACGATAGAAATGACGACAATGGTCGAGATCCGTTGGTAACCTTCGATGGTGTGTTGTTTCAGGAAGAGGATGGAACGATGATGTCCATCATCCCAAGGGGTGTCTTCCATGGACATAACAGACATAATCATCTCATCCATGGGAAAAATGACGCAGAATGGATCTGGAGATAAATCACCAAGAGAGTGGGTAGAAGGGGTTGCCGATTGAATGGCTTGATAAGTGGATTCGACCAGACTCAAAGGCATTTCGTCACCATAACGAAGATGATCGTCGGGGTTGGGTACCATCCACGGGTCGTAAGATGCAGGGGTTCCGTGAACAGAGGTGGAGATCATATTGATCAAGGCGAAAAATGGATGTGGAACATCGGGTGGTGGGATGGGGAAAGTACCCATTAAGAAAGAATCTCTAAGAAGACCCACACTGACGTTCTCGTATCCGGGGGGGGGGGGGGTTTGCAATGAACGACACGTTGCCAGTACGTGCATCGGAGTGAAATAAGGCCAATTGGTCGATGGTAACTACTTTTCCTTGATGTGGGAAACGCATGACACAGAAAAGAGTCGACACAACTGCACGCATGGAATCAATCCAACTACGGCCAAGTAGAAGGTTGTAATTGAGAGGAGCGTCAAAGACCTCCACTTCAACTTGGATCGTTTTGCCTTCTAACGTAATAGGCAAGAAAGGGAGGACACCGTAAGGCTTAAAACCAGATCCATTGAAGGCTTTGAGCATGTTGTGGGATTTAGTCAAAGGAGGAGAGTCGCTGTCTTTCCAACAGGTAATAGACATGACACAAGTTGAAGCACCCTCATCAATAACCATTCTACAAATATTTTTGTCGGAGACAATAACTTGTATTTGGAATGTGAGTTGAGGGGGTAACCTTGGAACATGATCTTCCAACTCAAAAATTATTAAATTCGTATCCGTGGGGTTGATTCCACCAATAGCTTTCAACAGTGCCTTCCGTTGTATAGGACAACTCTAAGAACTTCGAGGGCTGACATTGTGGATGGTGCTTGGGCCAGATCTTCGACAATATTGTAGTTCTGGGCAGCACATGCATGGGGATTGAAAGCCGATTTTCGAACAATACCCTTTGGAGGAGGGTGAAGAACTGTATCTAGGCTCGGTCGTTCGAGATGAAGAGGACTGTTGGTAGGTGGAGTCGTGGGAGATGGTTGGACCAACGAAGGAGGTATTGCATCAACCTTCTCTTTGGAGGAAGGATAATCTTTGGCTCGAGTGGTAAGTGTGATGTTATTATTCTTTGAATCACCTGTACACATTAAGACATAGGATGTATTGGAGGGGGAAGGTTGGTCATGAATGACCAATTGGGCCTGTTGTTGAGAAGGGAAGGGTTGTGACAATACGGCCGGAGTGGGGGGTTTTGTGGTCCCTTGAAGGAACTTAGTAACCTCCGCTCGTCGTGGAAAATCCTTAGTGTAGTGATCATCACTACAGATAAGACAAGGGTATCAAGGTTTGCGCTTATCCCTATCGTCAACAAGTGGTGTTTTGGTTTTCTTAGTTTGTGGATTATTTTTATCCTCCTTGGTGTTACACTTTCCTTTTTTGGATTTATTTTTATCAGCGGGGGTAGATTGAACAGAATTTACCTCAGAAGTCTTGCTAGTGGGAGGGGTAGGAGAGGGAGAATTTTGAACATTAGAAGAAATGGATTTGGGGTTGTTGCTAGAGGTTTGGATGGAATGAGGTTGGGCATGGAAGGTGCCAATCACACTGTCAGCTCCATGAGAAGCAACAGGAGCGGTTGAAATAGTAGAAGTAGAAGGACGAGGTGCATCAGGGAGAAAGTCGTAAAGAGTACCCGTTTGTGAGTAAATGAGGTTTAGGTATTGGGCACGACTAATTGCATGTTCTTCTTTGACAACTCCACCCATGACGATGTCACGAGCGATGTCGTTCACGAATGATTTCGTGAACCATTCTGCTAGCAACTGATCGGGAAGTTCGAGTTTGATGAGACGTCATCTCCGTCGCCACTCATGAATGTGATCAGAGATATGAGTGGCTTTGGTTTGTTTGAAATAACTCAAAAGCTCGGTTCCCGTTTCGTAGCAAATCAGTAACTGGTAGTGGGTGAGGAAAGCCATAACAAGGGTGTTGAAGTCGATGAAGAAGTGTTAAGCCCTAATATTGGCTCATTAACCCTTAATTGGGGCATATTATATTAGTAATGCTATTTTATTTATGTCGGCTTTAGGCCATTAGTTGTAATTATACCTCCTAGTCTCCT
>JZKD02S0166914.1:732468-751671 GCA_000966675.3 Picea glauca
AGGCACAGATCGAAGGAATTGGAGGGAAGGTTTAAGATGCTCGGAATTTCGGATAACGAGGAATGGATGCTGTGGCATGGAAAAGACTGGATGAGTTAATGCAGGGCAGAGTGACAACAGATTCATTAACTATGATCTATGATCTCTTAGGTTACTCGGATGGGATCATTAATTTTCATGATCTCTTGGGATCATTAAAAAATAATACAGGTAAAAAACCAGCTGATTAATTCAAATCGCATGCAAAAGGACACTGCGTACCTGAGTGAAGTGAAGGGTGGCAGTTGGAAGCACTGTTTTAAATATTATTTAATGCATCGAAAGACGTGAAGGCAGCAATAAGACTTTAAACTTATGAACCAATAAAACTGTGACAAATATATATATATATTTATTTTAAAATATATTAATATAAGTTTCCTAAGCTAAACATTATAATTTCTAAAAATTTTGAAAGTCAAACCTAAACTAATAGGCAGTCAACGATGAACTCATCGCTATAGTCGCAGGCCTTTGGCAGGGACTAATAAGTTTTCATATATAATTTTTTTCATCCCAATATTCGATACATATTATACTTTTTCATGTATAGGTTTTTGACATCCATACTTTCTGGGAATATAAAATTTAAATTAGATTATCTCTTAATAAGATTTTTCAAATTATTTAAGAATTCCCTTTTTTATGCTTAATAATCTATGACTGATGGAACATAGATATACTATTTAATTCATATTTGTTTTGTACATATACTATTTTTACTATGTTTTGTACAATCGTAATTTTATTTTTACAGAGCTTAAATAAATAACATTTCAAAGTAACTAACATAATTCATTTTAACTCAAATAAACAAGATTTTAAAGTAATTAAAATAATTAATTTTAACTCAAATAAATAAGATTAAGATTTCAAAGTAATTAGCAAATTAATTTTAAAGACCAATTCAAAAGGATCTTCACCCACTATTTTAAATGCTTAATCATATTGATCTTCACAAACCAACCTCTTAGTATGTTTAGTTAAGTATCAACAACACATCTAATTATGTAATTAGACATTTTTAATACGAGAAAACGTTTCCCCGAGGTGTAGGACAGTCGGTGAGGGAGTGCGCTGTTAAGGCACTCCGTGATGTTAAAGTCACCAGTTCGAAACCTACGGGGACAAAAAATCCAGCCATGTTAAGGGTTGGTGTGGCTTAGGCCGAGTGTGATCCCCAGGGGATTTTGACGGCTTAGATGCCCTTGAGTCATGGTTTCTTAGCCACAGGCTAGTCCCGCAGGTCACAAACAAACTAGCAAACAAAAAAATACGAGAAAACGTTTCAAAACCTTTGTCTACCAAACCAATTAGACAATGCCATTTATCTGTTAAGCTCTTCCTACCATATGTACGTCTTGCGTAGCAGTTGCCATTGTGTCTTTGTATTATTTTTAATATTTGAGATCGTCTTGCCCCTGTTGCCATTGAGGTATTATTTTTAATATTTGACATCAAAACAGTCAAATCATTTACTAATATTTAAAAAATATTTAAAAAGGCCACCACGAATATATGGGCAATGGCGTTGAAGCTTCAACGCCATCATTGGAGGGTGCATAGCCACCAAGTGTCCTTTTGTACAGATGTACATGTACCTTCTTATTCTTTCTTTTCATCACAAGAGCCTAGTTGATCTATTACTGAAGTTGTTGGTCCCAATGTTGGACATAAACATGAAGACCCATTCTTTCGATAGGACTTCAACAACCAAGTTCTGTGTGGAGATGAAATTGGGAGATGGTTTGCATGAAAGAATTGATATAAAATGGGGGGCAAATCATATCGTGCTTTGAGAGCATTGAAGACATGGTTGTAGTGGTTCAAAATCTTTGTGACAAGAACATTATATAAGGATGAAGTTCTTGAATTTATTATCTTTGATTGAATCTCAGATGCTTTCAAACTATAAGTTATTTTTTACAGAAAGGCCTACTTGTGAAATGTGAATCAGTGCACACCTTTGTTTTCCAACCTACTTGTGTTTCATTCAGTCGCAACCTACAAGTGCCTTTACAAAGAGGAAGTCAAATTTTGGAAGAAACAAAATGGATGGGTGGGGGTCGATTAGAGCAGAAATCGTCCTAACAAGGAGGAACCGAGCCGTAGAAGAGAAAGAGCGAGTTTAGAACAAACACGGCCTGGGGTCGAGAATTGACTTACCACTCTCAAACTTGAGCATCTCTTTGGCCAGCATATCGGCCAAGGAAGAAGAGCTCTTGTTCAGGCCTTTCGTTCAAGGGATTTATTCTATGCTGAGATTATGGTCGGTTTGTTTCCTTACCTACCTAAAGGAGGCTCCTGATGGACGGGAAAACCTGACTGAGCCAAGCCCAAGCATCTATATATTCGAAACCGAGTAGGGAAGACATTGTCGGGCGTGTCAAAGAAAATTAACAAGCTGGGTGCCATGTAGTATTCCCATTCTCTCTCCAGAAATCTTTACAAATAATTTACAAATAAATATTTTTTTGTAAATTATTTAATAAAAAAAATTACAAACTATACTAGGGAAAACATAAATATATTAAAGTCAAACTTGAATTAATATAGATTCAATGTTGAATCGAATGCTAGAGTCCCACTTGCCTTTGGGAGGGACTAATAAGCTTTCCTTAGCTGCATCTCAAAACTTTATCTAAACACCAAAGTGAAAATTGATCGTCGATAACAAATCTGATTAGCCGCCATTAACCTTTAATTCAACAATTTAGTCGCTAGACTGTGAAATCGTAGTTATTGCTAAGATTTGCATAATCCAATAGGGTTCAATCTGGATTTGGCAATGATGGCGCTAGATTGATTCAATGTCATTATAAATATTCAAACATTGCCACAAATTTTCTCACCAAACTAAGAATTTGAATTATGTGAGTGAGGATTGAGCTCTATGAGTGAGAATTTGGGTGTTGAGAGCTTAGATTGTGAGTTTGAGTTTGGTAATTCTAAGCTAGGATAGTTGAATAATATTGTACAAATTCCTTGAGTGGTTTCTTGCTCGGTTTCTCTTTTTCCTTCACGCCTCGTGCGTGGCTGACTAAGTTCTATAACAGAGTTGGGTTGCCTTTGTTCTTACTAATCTCCTTTATACAACATTGTCTGTAGCTTAGCGCTCTAGGTATGATTACGAACTCTATAATTTCAAGAATAATTTACATGTTTTCTCTAAAACACATTGAACAAACCAAGAACTGTGGATGCTTGTGTGAAAGGAATTGATATAAGTCTTACTGTTTCCTCTTGTCGAAATTTTCCATATGGATTTTTTATTTCATGTTGTTGATGCATTATAGAGTTTGATGTCATAATGGTGAATGTTGTCATGAATGAACAAGATTTTTCCTTTCACTTTGTTCCTATTTTCCATTTATTTCCAAGTAAAATGCCTCCAAGGAGGAATCCTACTAGAATACCTAGAAAATCCCCTAAGGGGAAGAAACCCAAGGAACTAACCAAGTCCTCCCAACAAACACATGTTGAAATCGACACTTCCTCAGAAGAATATGTCCCTGTCATAGAGATACCCATACTAGAGTAAGAGCAACCAACGCTTATGTTCAAAGACATTAAAGCCATTACAGGCACTCAAACTCCTTTTCTAAGATGGGGGGAAGTATATAGAAACTTGCAAACTGAAGAATATCTCAATATAGTCCCCCACAATGACCCTGAGATAAGGGAAGCAAATGATAATGTGTTCCTTAATATAAGTAGATCTTGTTTGCATTTTGTTGCAGCGAGGACATCGATTATGCCTTGTTCTAAGGCTATTGACTGGATTATTTCTTGTGCCAACACACAAATTAGTACTATCTCAATGAAGATGGTCAGGGCATTGTTTCCTATTTGTCTTCTGAGCTTGAAAAGTACAATAGGATACCACAACTCGAGGTATTCATGGAAAATATTTTTGTGGAACAATTCTATGAACAACATGACATAAAGAATATTATATCTAGCTAGTGGGTAGAGGACAAAAGGTTCTCTACCGGTCTGGTGGTATCTACTCCATCAAAAATTTATGAGAACCCTATGTGTATATAATGGCTCTAATAACTGGGCTATATGGAGAAAAGGATTGCTTACACTTCAAATATGCATGGTTTCCATTGGCATACATTGTTGTGATTATTGGTTATATGTTTAACAAGGATACCATCCTCTCTCATTCATTCAACATAATTATTGAAAGGGATAAAAAAACTAAGGCCAAGCCAATAGTAGTACCAACCTTATAAATGTAATCTTATCTTATAGATGTGATTTGTGCAAGGAATGTCTTCACAATTGTAAACCTGAATTGGCACATTTTCAAAACCTCTCTTGTACATATACTATCAAGTTCTTAGGGAGAACAAATGTAAGAAGCATTATACTATGATTTGTGACTTGTTTTTGGCACCACTTCATAGGCTCATCTTTTGCAAGGATTGACCAAGGCTGACTAATGAAGTTATGAGGTTGATTGGATATATTGGAAGTTGTTTTTTGTAAGACAATTTTAACTATTTGAGAATCTTTGGCACAACTGCATCACCGCATTTGTTACCCAAGTTTTTTCCAAATAGCTTGGGTTTGAGAGAAATTGCTTACCGTGTTGTTTTACAAGGTTTCAATGCTTATGTGCTTAAAGAAACCAGAAAGAATTATTTTATTTCATATCATTTTAGCCTGGGCCGTTATCACCTAAAAGATATGAAACAAGCTAGAAAAGAAGCCAATGTCATCCTCAAATATAGATTCCTTCGAGGCCAATTCAAAAGGCATGACCCTCATGGTCTTGTGGCTAAACATTGTGACATGATCTCTCTATCTTAGCCATATATGCACGAGCAATGGAAAGATGAACTCCCTTATGAAAATGCTAAAGATTAGGATGATGTCCAACCCAAGTTGAAATATTCGACCTTAGTAGCTTTCACTACGATGTCCCAGAATGAGCCAATAGAGGAGATAAGCAGAAGGCTAGTTGAAGCAGGGAAAACAAGGAAGGAAGGGGAGAGATATAAAAGAGTTGAAGAGAGACGACTAAGGGAGAAGGTAGAGAGAAAATAAATTGAAGATGAGTAAAAGAGATGACAACAAGCGAATGAGGAAAGAAGAAAAATTGAGGAGTTGAGAAGGAAGATTGAGGAGGAAATTAGGAAAAATGAGATGAATCAAATATTCAGTTGGAAGTAAAAATGAAAATATTAGTAGCTGATGAAAAACTAAGGAAAAAGTGTATGAAAGATACTCAAGAGAAAGAGAGATAAGAACCTGAGATGAAAAGAAAGGAAGAAGAAGAAATCATGCAAGAAGAGGAATCAAGGAAGAATTGGAAGGAACAAAGCCTCCTCGCTGAGGAACAAAATAAGAGAGCCAAAGTACAAGGGCTATAGGCTAAGGAGCAAAAGAAAAAGAAGAAGAGGTGAGGCAACAAGAGGAAAATGAAAGGAAGGAAAAATAGAAGTTAACCACTGAAGAACAAAGGAAGAGATAACTAGAAGAAGAATGGTGAAGAAAGGTTGCAACAAGAAGTTGCCCGGACAGAAATGGAGACAAATGGAGCAACAAGTGATACAAAGCAACACTGAGAGTAGTATCCTACATAGCAATCAACACAATGGGCACCCCCACCTATGAGTAATGCCATAAATTTGATAGAGGAGGATGTTGTTACTTCAAAGGCCGGAGACAGGGGTGAAGAGCCAATGTTGGAATATATATACACTCCAGGAAGTCTAGAAAATGTTTTATCATGGGGAGTTCGCCTAATTCCATAACCTATAGAAGAAGTTGCAGATCTCGAATCTATAACATATAACCGTCATAAGTAAGCTATTATTAAGAGAACCCAAAAGAGAAATAGGGTGAATGTAGATACCTATATTATGTGCACAACCAAAGAGTCTATGTTAGAAACTAAGAAAGCTACGCTCAATGACCCGTTGTCAGTTGGGATAGCCATTTCACATGCCGCCATTGATAAGGCCAAATCTAGAGCAAAGAAAATAAAAATCCTTGGCAAACAAATTTCTATTTTGGAGAACCATGTCAAATACTACAGAGGAGCACAAGATGCAATAGGTAGTTTCATAGAGAAAGTCTTAGAAGAGGGAAAAAATAATGACTAGATTAGAAAAGCTCTCATCACTAAAGTGTTGGAGTTGCAAGGATTGAGTATTTAGATGTCTATTCTATGCAAATATAATCTTATTTAGAAGGAACAACAAACCAAGGTAGAAGACCAAATAGATTCTATTAAACAAATTCAGAAGAGTCACGATCACAAGGATCACATAATCAAAATGTTAGACAAGGCATAGTTGTTCAGGATCAAGCAACCAATAAATTACTAGAGGAATTTGGTTGATGGATCACAAAAACATATTGAAGATGAGTGGTTAGCTTGTATCAAAATCTAGGATCTCATCAAAGACAACACTTCATGATGCAAGTTTCCTAGCTTTCTTCCTTCTAAAGGGTTTTGACTAGCCAGTGAAGTGAGGGATCTATTCAAGGATATTGCAGGGATGTGAGTGACATAAGTCAAGAGCATCTCCTTGCTAGAATGTAGGAAGCTTCAAAGATTTTTAAAGAATGAAGTAAGATCAACGACTCGATTGGAGTCCATCCAAAATTGAGAAGTATATCAAAACGCTGTAATGTCCCCCACCTCTTGATGAAGAGGTTGGAGAGACTCGGTAGTCTACTCATCCCCACTAGACTATAGTCTCATGCACTTTGGGGAGAAATCCAGCTAAAAGCCATTAGCTAAACTCAATGTTATATTATTCAGTTGACATTGAAAAGAAAAGATAACTCAGTGAAAGAATAGAACACGTGAGGGTAAGCTAGGAGTTAACCCTAGGGGTTAACTAACTCAACAAAGAAACATAATTGAGGTATAAAGGAAAGGAAGGGCACAATTCTCAGTCACCTTTGGATTATTATTGCATTTGGCTTTTGGGCTCTAGAGCACACCAATTTTGAGGGTTTTGAGAATACAAACCCTAGAGGACAACTCGGTGGTGAAAGATCCCACCTCACTTGTTCCAAGCTTGGTCTCGGGGATGCAATACTCCACCCACACCATTCTACAGTAGATGCAGGTACCATCAACCATCTAGGATAGAAGCAGGATGTAACCTTGGGGGTTTTCAGTAAGAGGGCACACAATTGAGAGAAGGAAGATTCGATCCAGGAGTTTGAGAAGGATTTTGGAATTTTTGACACCTGGGTTTTCTCTGCGGGGCCTTAGCCATCATCTTAAGTGTATTTAGAGAGATATTTACTTGCCATTTGATCTTTTGGAGCTGAGCAAGAGTTAGAGAGAAGGAGGGCACATTGGGAAATAGATATGGTCAGTTTGGAGGATCAAATCTTCATATCTCAGCCAGAGACTTCACCAAGGGGTTTACCTTGCCCCAATATATCATTCCATAGAGTTTCAAAGTATTTGGAGGTCTTCAACAACAGGGCTGAATTATTGGGTCTCTGTAGTCTTCAGGAGGGCACAGTCCAGTTTGGAGTTTCAATCTTTTGAGGAGCAGATCTTGGTATTTCAGTCCGAGACTTCAAGAGGGGGTTTACCTTGCCCCGATCTATCATTCCACATAGTTTTATAGCATTTGGAGGTTTACAGTAGTAGAGATGAAATATTGGATCTCTACAGCCATCCAGGAGGGCATAACTTCAGCTAGGGGGGTTTGGACTTGACCCTGGAAGAAAATAAGTTAATCTTGTATTGTTCTTCAACTTGTTATCTAGCCTTGGGAGGCTTGTATCTTCAGTCTTGAGCATTTTGTAGCAGCTCATATTCCATCTAGAGGATTTATCTAATATTCTTCCAGATCTGCAGTTCTATTGTATCAGGTTTCTCATATTATCTAAATAAAGGTCAGATTTGTGTTATTTGGTTCCATATCTGATGTTTCTTGTTATCTCTTGTATTTTTGTATGATGCATCTTCAGATCTATGTTGATATGCTTTGATAAATGAATATACAAACCCTAAACACAACTCCAAGAGAAAACCTGCATACACACATCCAAACAATAGTTAACAGAGAACAATTAGTGGTTCCAGCGAAAAAATTGGCTTGGGAACATTACAGTGGTATCAGAGCGTTGATCCTCCCAGCCAGTGGGGAGTAACGCATGCTGAAGTTCAGTGGCATATACATGGGCAGAAAAAGGAAACAAATAGAGGAGACATAGGCGGAAATGAAAGGATCAAGTGAAGACAATGAGCCACAGGTTCTAGCAGGGTTAGCTGGGGGCTTACAACATTCCATAAATGTGTCACAAGGAAACCTTGTGCATTGCCTAGAGGAGAACTAGGAAGAAGTATGTAGGGGACATGTAGAGATGACCGAGACTTTGAGAAAGGTAAATGAAATCCAGGACAGGATAACACAACTCCTGATGCAGATGAATCATGGGGGAAAGGGCCCAGAAATTTATGCCAACAGAGAGGCTAGTGGGTCTCATGGAGGGACTAGACATCAGCATGAGCACATTCCCCATTATCACACTAAGAGACAAAGCTATGGAGGAGGTGCACGACAGGGACATACATATAGTAGGACCACCCCTAGGCCCTATCTACCTTCATTTTTGGATAATCAGACATAGTCGAACTACCAAGGTGAGATTGAGGACAATTTTGAACAATATGCGAGGGAATATAACTCACTGAGTGCAGGGGTCCAAAGGAAAATCACACTGGAGCAATATTGTGGTTTTAAATTCAGGGGTAAACCCAAACCATATCACAGGAACAACTATGAATTAGAGCGCATGGCTGGTAAGATGGAAATCCCATATTTTGATGGATCTTCCAAGGTGATTGCACAGGCTTGGGTGCAGAAACTTGATACTTACCTACAACTTAACCCAATGAGAGAGATGGATGCCATAAAGTTTTCCACCATGTACTTGGAAGGAAAAGCTCATGACTGGTGGTACCATGGGTTAACTACACTAGGCCACAACCAGATCGTGGCTTACACAAAGTTTACACAGAGGCTTATTGACAGGTTTGACCAGGGGGATCGAGAGCTACATTTCAGGGACCTCACCCAACTCAGGCAGATAGGGTCACCAAAGGTATATATAGAGGAGTTTCAGAGGATAACAATCATCGTGTAGGATGTGTCTCAATCGAGACTCATGTTTCTCTTCACAGAGGGGTTGATGGAACCCTTAAGGGGTTGGGTAAAGGCTTTCAAGCCTACCAACTTACAGGATGCTATATGGAGGACAAGAGATTTGGGCTCAACAATGAAATTTATATATACCCCTAGACCACCTCTAAACATAGGAGGAAGAGACCAAATACCCCCCATGAACCAAGGGGGGAGAGACCAAAGGGGGTTTGACAGAGGAAGGGGTAGAATGGATGAAAACACTAGAAGAGAACCGAGGAGGAAGCAATTGTGCTACACATGCAGGGAACCTTGGGATCCAACCCACAAGTGTATGGGCAGAGGCAAGGCACACTAAATAGAAGTAACTTATGATAATGAGGAAGATGAAGGTTTCAGCCACCTACAAAATATAGAAGCAGACACCATTGAAAACACATAAGATGAAGATACAAGTCACGACCTTGCAACAGATGAGAAGGTAAAATTGGCATCCATTAGTGGGGTACCCAAATACAACACCTTCAGGATGAGAGGGGTGTTGCAGGGGAAAAAATTTTCGGTTCTCATTGATGGGGGTGCTTCACACAAGTTCATTGACTCAACCCTACTACAAAGAAGACACATACCCACTGTTGAATTTGAAGGTTTCAGGGTGGAGGTAGCATGAGGGTGCACTATGCCCTGTGACAGGTATATTCCGGGAATGAAGCTTACATTGGGAAGACATGATTTGGCACAAGACTTCTACGTGATGGACCTTCCAGACACTAATTGCATCCTTGGGGTTCAATGGCTTAGTACATTGGGACCAATCACTACCAACTACAAGACCATGGAGATGTCCTTCACTGAGGAAAATGGGAAAAAGGTGGTTCTCAGGGGCATGCCAGGAAACACCCCTAGGGTGGTTACAACAAAGCGCATGTAGGCCATTTTCAGAAGAGAAGACATTGCATATGTTGCTAAATGTCGAATATCAGTATGGGTGGATAAGAAGGGGGAGACTCATTACTCACCAGAGATTCAAAGAATCATTAACAAGCATAGCAAAGTCTTTGGACCCATTCCACTAGGAGCACCACCAGATAGGGGGTTTGAGCATATCATAAAGTTGGAAGAGGGAGAGAAACCTGTCATCGCCACTCCCTACAGGCACCCAAAGAAATACAAAGATGAAATTGAGAAGGCTATCAAAGACTACTAGACATGGGACACATTAGGTTGATTTCCAACCCCTTTGCATCTTCAGTGGCGCTAGTGAAAAAGAAGGATAAGACCATGCATATGTGCATTGATTACATGGCGTTGAATAAGAAGACAATTAGGAATAGGTACCCCATTCTAAGGATTGATAAGCTATTGGATGAGCTTCATGGGGATGTTTACTTCACAAAGATTGACTTACGCTCTGGCTATCATCAAATCAAGATGAGGGAGCAGGATGTGCCCAAAATTGCTTTTAGATGTCACTACGGTCACTATGAGTTCTTAGTGATTCCATTTGGGCTGACTAATATGCCGACCACCTTCCAATGTTGCATGAACCATGTCTTCAACAAGCACTTAAGGAAATTTGTCTTAGTATTCTTTGATGACTTGTTGATCTATAGAAAGACTTGGGAGGAGCATATTCAACATGTAGAGTAGATTCTGGCCATCATGGAAGGGAAGTCCTTGTATGCTAAGGAATCCAAATGTGAATTTGGAATGACAAAGGTCCTCTATTTGGGACACATCATTGGGCTAAATGGGGTACATGTACACCAACAGAAGATACAAACTATACTTGACTGGCCCACACCTAAGACCCTCATAGAATTGAAGGGGTTTCTTGGCATCTGTTTCTACTACATGAGGTTTGTAAAAGGATTCTCACAACTTTGTGCACCCTTAACCGATTTGACCAGGAAGTGAGAATTCAAATGGAGTACGTGCACAATTGACTTTTGACAAAATGAAAAAGGTAATGAGTACGTGCCCAGTCTTGGCTCTAACAGATTTTGCACAACCCTTCACAGTGGAGTGTGATGCCTCTGGGGAGGGCATTGGAGCAATGCTTATGTAGAATAATCACCCTATTTTTTATGAAAGCTGAAAACTAAGGGGTCCCGAGCTTCTTTATACCATCTATGACAAAGAGATGTTTTCCATCATGCACACTGTTAGCGACATTTCTGGTAAGGGGGGTTAGAATGCGAAGGAGTGGGTGAAAAACCCATTTACTATAAGGTCGGGGCACAAGTGCGCTTGTAATTAAGCGGTCAAAAAATTTGGACGACAGAGATTCGCGCGCCTGGATCAATGGCGCACATGGGATTCCGGAGCCCCCCCTCCTTTCTACCTTTAAGCGGAGGGGGGGGGGGGGGTCCAGAATCAGGGGCGCACCTCTTCAACGGTCATGATCGGAGCGCCCGAATCAACGGCGCGCAAGGTGATTCCGTACCCCCCCCACCTTTCTACCCTTAAGCGAAGGGGAGAGGTCCGGAATTGGGGACGCATCTCTCCGATGGCTGCGATTTGAGCGCCCGGATGAACGGTGCATAGGAAATCCAGACACCATCTGTCTTTCTGCATTTAAATCAACGTGGGGCCCCCTTTCTTGTCGTGTCATCTTGCCATCTGTTCTCCACCTAACCGTGCGATGAGGTTTGCTCCCTTTATCCCCTTCCTCATCCTCCGACATCTGTCCATCTCCCCTCTTCTGGTCCGTGTGATCCCTTTCCCATCTCATCATCCACTCACCGCCTGCCATGTGTCCCGCTCCTTTCCACGTCAGCCTCCCACTAAAAGCGTGCCCATTATATCTCATCTCCTGCCCCCTCTGCTTATTGCCTTCCGCCATGTGTCTTCCCCTGTCGCCCCTCTCACACCTTGTCACTTCTTATCACACCCTCATAGTTTTGGTGCCACCACTCCCGTTATGCGCCCCATCCTTCACGCTGGCCTCCACGCCTATTCATCAGGCCGTTCAGCTGATCCAGGTGGCAGCGTGAAGGGTCTTCCACGTCGCAGAAGTGCCGAGTTGGCCGGGCCATTCTCAATCCCAATGAAGCAGTTATTGAAGTAGTTGGTGGTGGTTAGGCATCGCCTCCGCCATAATGGGAAAGTCCAACGATGAATTAAAGGCACGTCGATTCGCCCACAGAACTGTCAAGAGTTCGATTGCGTCTACCATAAGTTGCATGATCATTCAGAGATGGCAGCTGCAGATTGTCAGGAGCCATGCAGATGCAATGTGTTTAATGCACCGTCTCGATTTTGTTGCTGTTGTTATTTTGAGTATATGTAGGCGTTTTCGCCATTTTTGTATCGATCGATGGTTGAGCAAAGCTCCCAACTGTAAAGTTTTGATGAAGCGTTGGTCGCTCTGGTTTATGTAAAAGCATTTGAGATTTCTTACTTTATGGATGTCAGCCTCTTTTGCATCTCTTGTATACTGTGTTAGAACAACTCGGAATTGGAGGATCCAGTCGAGTTGTAGCTGTTATAGGATGATGTAGGTTGGATCAATGTAACAATTACGTTGTTTCTAATCAGTTCCTGTTATTTTCGTAGCGCTGAACGACTTGGAATTGGAGGATCCAGTCGAGTCTCTCTTCAGTTCCTTGAAGCTCCGGACCAAGAGGATCTTGGCTTCTAAGTTTTTCATTCTCAAGCTTCCGAAGGCTTGTCGCCCGAGGTAGTCTTGCTCGCCCTTCTCACAAGTCTTCCCTCTACCACCCTTTAATCCATTTACTGACAGAAGTTGGATCAAGACCTCCTTTGCTGCATACATACCAGGCCCGGTCTCCTGAGTCAAAGTTTTATCTTCTTGAGTCTTCACCCATTTGATCACCACATTTATTAAACCGTGACATAAAAACTGATGGGTGTCGGGCTCTGCTCCTGCAAGCAATCCAGGAGTGACTTTCGACGCTAACATTTCTGGCGTCGTTGCTGAGGACGAAGTTGAAGATTTTCCCTAGGCAAAACGACATTGAGCCTCTGATTCTGAAGGTGCATCAGACATCAAAGCCCTTAAAGATTGCTACTGTGCACCTGACGACTCCACTGTGGCGACTCCATTGTTTCCACATCACTGTTTCAGCTGTGACTACTGTTAGCACACCTGAAAGATGACCCTAAGGAGCTTTCTCGAGAAGGTTTCAGCAGCTGCTTTCTCAGCCTGAGAAGCTTCCTGGGGTAACGACAATGTTAAGATCTAGCCTTTGATGGTGAACAAGGACCAAATACACTTGAAGCTGCGCATCTTTCACCTGGCGAATCCATTATTCAAGGATCGATTAGTGAATCCACTGGTTCGATATGGAGAAAATTATGGCTCAAAGGTTTGCTTTCTGTGACTTTTCTCAGATAGTTGGTTTTCCTAATGCACTTCCTGATAGAGACCAATGGGAAGATTTCGTCCCTGAATTTCATGCAACAAGTTGGGAGGAACCAGCTGAGCATTTACTGGACTTCCATGAGGATATCCACCGACACAATATCACGCATGAGGATGTCTAGATTAAGCTCTTCAGGTATTCATTGAAGGGAGCTGCTCTTGAATGGTGTCGGTCTCTTCTCGCTGCAAGCATCCGCTCTTTAACAGGTTTTCATACAGCTTTCAATTCATTTTGTAAAGACTACTATCCAGCTGATGGTTTGTTTGAAAACTGTTGTGAGGAGTTTTCTTCGCTTCAGGAAGCCTCTGTTGGCCCTGAAGACCAGGTCCATGATGAAGCCCTTACTGTGGAGGAAAGCATCTGCTGTGAAAATATAGAGGTGTTGGACGATATTAATTGTGTTAGCCCCAGAACGGAAGCATCTGACATCATATTAGATGCATCTGTTCTTTTAGATCTTCATGAAGATCAACACGCCTCTTGTGGAGATTATGAGTTTGTAGAGCAGATGTGGTCCATGGTAGATGGCTCACCTGAGTATCGGGTTGAAGCAGATATTCCTAGCAGCCCTGCTTTTGAGGACGGATGCCTTCCCATTTTTAAAGAAGAAATTATTGTGGAAGCAGTTTCCTCTCTTTTTCTTCAGGGGGTTTCTCACGATATATGTTTACCTAGGATTAAAGAGAAAAATATTACGTGTGAGCAGCCAGAACCAGTAGGTCCCACTATCCCTAAAACAAAAATTTTTGACGGGATCACTGTTCTGGAGGAGGATCGTATCAATGAAGGACACCCCCTTTTTGATATATATTATAGTGATGATGAGCAACAAGCTTATCCTACTTTTGATCACTATAGAGATACTGAAGAGCCAGTCAGCAAACAAAACCACCCCATGGTCCTTATTTATGATGAATACGAATCGGACCTGGGGGAGACCGAACCAGAGGAGCAGAATATTTCCTGTCCAGAGCCAGTCAGTGAGCAGCCACCGCCCGAGAGCAACGAGCCTACGTCAGTTGTCCACCATCAACCTATGCTTATTAGATATATTCAGCCATAGGTGAACAACTGTGTAGCAGAGGAGGGTGTTTGTCACCCATTTTTCGAAATCATTCTATGACCCTGTCTGCAAGTACATGGAGTGGCATTTCCCCTATGCCTTGGAGCCGCCCTATTACATCTCAACTCCATCCTGTAAGGAGGAGTTGAAGAGTGTAACTGCTCTGCTGTCATGGTTACACTATTCCCTGATGATCATCGACATAAGGAAGGAGCTTCTATCCAGGAAGCTGCTTGAATGGCTATGGTGGAAGTTTTCTTTCACCTAGCCCATGTAAAGTGTTTTATTAGCTTAGGACTGTACATAAATAATCTCCTGTAAGCATGAACGTTTGGTTTGTTTTGTTTTTATTTTTTGGCCTGTATTTTCAGCAGCGGGATGTTTTGAGCTTGACTCCATAGCCCAACAGCAAGGCACTGAAGCCGCAGAATGAGTTCTTGGAGCATCACAGGGATGACTCTATCCCCCATGGAGCCTAATGTTAGCGACATTTCTAGTAAGGGGGGTTAGAATGCGAAGGAGTGGGTGAAAATTCCATTTACTATAAGCTCGGGGCGCAAGTGCGCTTGTAATTAAGCGATCAACAAATTTGGACGACAGAGATTCGTGCACCCGGATCAACGACGCACATGGGATTCCGGAGCCCCCCCGCCTTTCTACCTTTAAGCGGAGGGGGGGGGCGTCCGGAATCGAGGGTGTACCTCTTCAACGGTCATGATCGGAGCACCAGAATCAATGACGCACAGGGTGATTCCGGACCCCCCCCACCTTTCTACCTTTAAGCGAAGGGGGGGGGGGGTCCGAAATTGGGGACGCATCTCTCCGATGGCTGCGATTTGAGCGCCCGGATCAATGATGCACAGGCAATCAAGACACCATCTGTCTTTCTGCGTTTAAATCAACGTGGGGCCCCCTTTCTTGTCGTGTCATCTTGCCATCTGTTCTCCACCTAACCGTGTGATGAGGTTCGCTCCCTTTAGCCCCTTCCTCATCCTCCGACATCTGTCCATATCTCCTCTTCTGGTCCGTGTGGTCCCTTTCCCATCTCATCATCCACTCACCACCTGCCATGTGTCCCGCTCCTTTCCACGTTAGCCTCCCGCTAAAAGCATGCCCATTATATCTCATCTCCTGCCCCCTCCGCTTATTGCCTTCCACCATGTGTCTTCCCTTGTCGCCCCTCTCACACCTCGTCACTTCTTATCACACCCTCATATTTTTGGTGCCACCACTCCCGTTATGCGCCCCATCCTTCGCACTGGCCTCCACGCATATTCATCATGCCGTTCAGCTGATCTAGGTGGTAGCGCGAAGGGTCTTCCACGTCGCAGAAGTGCCGAGTTGGCCGGACCATCCTCAATCCCAATGAAGCAGTTATTGAAGTAGTTGGTGGTGGTTAGGCATCGCCTCCGCCATAATGGGAAAGTCCGACGACGAATTAAAGGCACGTCGATTCGCCCACAGAACTGTCAAGAGTTCGATTACGTCTGCCATAAGTTGCACAATCATTTAAAGATGGCAGCTGCAGATTGTCAGGAGCCATGCAGACGCAATGTGTTTAATGCAACGTCTCGATTTTGTTGCTGTTGTTGTTTTGAGTATATGTAGGCATTTTCACCATTTTTGTATCGATCGATGGTTGAGCAAAGCTCCTGACTGTAAAGTTTTGATGAAGCGCTGGTCGCTCTAGTTTATGTAAAAGCATTTGAGATTTATTACTTTATGGATGTCAACCTCTTTTCCATCTCTTGTATATTGTGTTAGAACATCTCGGAATTGGAGGATCCAGTCGAGTTGTATCTGTTATAGGATGATGTAGGTTGGATCACTGTAACAGTTACTTTGTTTCTAATCGGTTCCTATTATTTTCGTAGCACTGAATGACTTGGAATTGGAGGATCCAATCGAGTCTCTCTTCAGTTCCTTGAAGCTCCGGACCAAGAGGATCTTGGCTTCTGAGTTTTTCATCCTGAAGCTTCCGAAGGCCTGTCGCCCGAGGTAGTCTTGCTCGCCCTTCTCACAAGTCTTCCCTCTACCACCCTTTAATCTATTTACTGACAGAAGTTGGATCAAGACCTCCTTTGCTGCATACATACCAGGCCCGGTCTCCTGAGTCAAAGTTTTACCTTCTTGAGTCTTTACCCATTTGATCACCACATTTATTAAATTGTGACATAAAAACTGATGGGTGTCGGGCTCTGCTCTTGCAAGCAATCCAGGAGTGACTTCCGACGCTAACACACACATTGGCTAAGTTCAGACAATATTTGGTAGGAGCGAAATTTGTGGTGAAAATAGATCACAACAGTCTTAAGTACTTTTTGGATCAAAAGGACTTAAATGAGAGGCAACAGAAGTGGGTTAGCAAGATACAGGCTTATGATTTTGACATTGAGTTCGTAAAAGGGAAGAATAATGTAGTGGCAGATGCATTATCCATGAGGCCATCGGTTTATGCTATGACTGATATCTCATTTGATTGGAAGGCCCACCTTTTGGTGGAATACTCAAAGAACCAATTTGCATGTCAATTAATGGATGGATAGGTACATGATGACAACTTCAGAATAATGGATGACATCATCTACTACAAGGGCCGAATTTTCTTGGTTCCTGAGTCAGCCTTTAAGGCCAAGGTACTACAAGCATGCCATGATTCACCAGTGGCAGGACATCAAGGATTTGTCAAAACATACCGACATATAAAGGAAATATTCTCCTGGAAAGGTTTGAACGAAGATGTGATGTGCCACATCAAGGAATGCATTACTTGTTAGGTAAACAAGGATAAGCACACCCATCTAGCAGGATTATTACAACCACTACCCATTCCATGTAGTATACCTAGGGAGGTAATATGGGGTACGGGTACCTAGGGAGGTACCCAAAGGGAATGTAGTTATGTGTTATTAGTGGAAGTCATTTAATATATGAGAATGTGGTCATTCAATGTAAGGTGGACTAGGTCCACTATATTAATAAAGATTCACTATGGTAGTTGGATGTAATAAACATGAGAAAACTCTCTAGAAGGTTCCTATGAGATAGAGAGAGCTATATAAAGAAGTGTAAGCAATGTAATGAAGCATAGTGAAGAATATTGTCATTGTAACAAGCAAGTGTTGCTTGAGGAGTGCATTCCTTCCTTAAGGAATAATATATGGTGTTNNNNTACCTCAAGGGTTTTCTCTATATTCTTGTGTTCATGTTATGGTGAATGGTTTATGGTTTATTCTTGGTCTTATTGAAGTATATTTGCAGATCTGGTATAGGTACTTAACAATTGGTATCATAGCACTTTTCCTGGCCAAAGAAGGGAAATTTTTTTGCTCTTTTTGCAGAATTTTTCTAGGGAAGAAAAAGAGGGCGGCACACTTCAGGTTCAGATATGAAGATTGACGAGATGAATTTGGAAAAACAAATTAGGTATTTGAATTCCTCTCAGAAAAATACCCAATTTAAAAAAAAAACATCAGCCAAAACAGAGTCTGGGAAGTAAAGTTATGAGCATTTTAAATTCAACAGTTTTTCAGGGTTTTTTTCCGGAAAAAAACTGCTATTTTCTGCAGTAATTTATTTTTAAACCCTATTTTTTGTTGAATATTTTTTCCAAGCAAGATGTATTTTACAGGAAAAGATGATGGTCCTAGTGTTGAAGACTTCTTAAAGTCCCACAAGTTAGAATGGAAAGGGCAGTGGAAATCTTTTGTAGACCAAGGTTTCAAAGGTGATGCTCTCATATGGTGGAAATCATTTCACAATTATGAGTGGATGCCACTTTCTGAGGAAGCACTTGAAAAATTACTTTTAGACAAGTGGCCTCATACAAAGAGTAAGGATAAATACATCACCAAGAGTTTATTTTCATGTGGAAAATCTATATTCCAAGTTGATGGTTGTATTCATAAAGAAAATGTCATTGTTTCTATTAACCCTAGTTGCAAACAAAATTTTATCAATATTCAGTTGGTTAATAGATTGCAAGTTTCAACAAAGAATATTCAAAGCACACAGGTTGCAGGTGAAAATGTTAAACTTTTTAAAGATTTGATGCTCAGTATGGATAAATATGTGTTTCATTCAGATTTTGAGGCTCTAGATATGGGTGATGAAGACATTGTTTTGGGATATCCCTAGATAGAATCAGTGGGTACCATTAATATTAATGTGCAAAAGAAGTTTCTAAAGATACGGTACTAGAAAAAGAAAATTGCATTGCAAGATGTGTCTCTTAGTAAGAAATATGGGCCCATGGAAGCTAGCAAAGAAGTTATTGTTGAGTCTGAAGTTGAATCAGAGGCAGAGTCTACAGAAGGAGATGAAGCAAAACTATAGGATGGACATGTTATAAGCAAAATCTGTCCGTAGGGATGGATCCGACCTATCCGGCTGTGAAGCCGGTTACAGCCCCTTTGGTAGCTCAGCACGAGGCAGAGGCTACCCGCACCTCAAGTGGTCCTTCGTCTGAGGCGGTAAATAAGGGGAAGAAGAAAGGTGAAAGACTTACAAGAAGTCCTTCTCAGGACCACCCACCTTGGGTGTTATCCTTCCTTAGCTTCCTGGATGGCCGAAATGGCAT
>JZKD02S0166914.1:751681-777334 GCA_000966675.3 Picea glauca
ATGTCCAAAAGTGGTCATAAACTTGCGAAGGCTCGTTCTCACTAACCGGGGGTCGAAACCAAGCACGGGATATACCGTTGGAAAGGTCTCACACTGAACTACACCATGTTTGGGTCTGATTTTCCCTTTGATACCATCATCTAAACAGAATCAGACCAGGAAGCTACAGCTATTAGTTTTGCTCGTTTGGTTGACTTTGACTTTGCGTGCCTCATATGGGTCATACTGACTCGGAATCAAGCTCATGATAGCTTGTTGAAAAGCTTGTCCCAATCCATACCACTTGGCAGTGTTGTACGCCTTGAATAGAACAGCTTTGACATGAGGAAGAAATGCCATGGGAAGGCCCACAAATCCCTGAAAGCAACCAACTGATACTCTTTCAAGGGCAGAGGCCATAATAACTATGACCCCCGCCACTGTCTTTGATTGGAACTATAGCACCAAGGGGATTTTATGGAGAAGTAACTGTGTAAAACACCATGTTGAGCCCAGAGCAGATTTTTGGGTCAACAGGACATAATCGAGAACCTAAGGAGGTCATTGACTCAAAGGCACAAAGTGTTGGATATTTGAAGAAAAAAGAACAGATACTTACAGTTGTTGTATATCGCCATCCACATGATATAGGGACACAACAATCATCAAGGCAAGGGTGTGTGCATCAACACAGTTATGCACCAGCAGGGCACCAGACAGGAAACTGATCAAGAGGTGCATGGAGGACTACCGACAGTACGGGAAGAGCTAAAGCTATAGAAACAATCCCATGGCAACCCCGACATGATGCAGAGCAAGATCAGGGTGGCAAGGCAGTAGATAGACATCATGTTCGACTTCCATTGGGATGGATGGATGGTCATACTTGGTACCAGTTGGCTACATTGCTTAGCTGGTCATATTGTATGGTTTCTTCTCATGTTTTGAGGATGAAACATGTGAAGGGGGATGGAATGTAGTTTACCTAGGGAGGTAATATGGGGTATGGGTACCTAGGGAGGTACCCAATGGGAATGTAGTTATGTGTTATTAGTGGAAGTCATTTAATATATGAGAATGTGGTCATTCAATGTAAGGTGGACTAGGTCCACTATATTAATAAAGGCCCACTATGGTAGTTGGATGTAATAAATGTGAGAAGGCTCTCTAGAAGGTTCCTAGGAGATAAAGAGAGCTATATAAAGAAGTGTAAGCAATGGAATGAAGCATAGTGAAGAATATTGTCATTGTAACAAGCAAGTGTTGCTTGAGGAGTGCATTCCTTCCTTAAGGAATAATATATGGTGTTACCCTACCTCAAGGGTTTTTCCTATATTCTTGTGTTCATGTTATGGTGAATGGTTTATGGTTTATTCTTGGTCTTATTGAAGTATATTTGCAGATTTGGTATAGGTACTTAACATTCCAGAGCACAAATGGGAGAGCGTATCTATGGACTTCATCACGAGATTACCCAAAGCACAGGGAAAATATTGTATTTTTGTGGTGGTGGATAGGTTAACCAAGTTTGCACATTTTTTTTCCATTGCCACAGAGTTCAGTGCAACATAGGTCACAGATTTGTTCTTTAGGGTGGTTTTCAGATTACATGGTTTACCCAAGACCATTGTGAGTGACAAGGATAGCAGATTCATGAGCACCTTTTGGCAAGAATTATTCAGGTTGGTTGGTACGACCTTAATCCCTAGTACCAACTACCATCCTCAAACCGATGGTCAAACAGAAATAGTCAACAAGTGCGTGGAAGGATACCTCTGAAATTATGTATCAGGGCAGCAAAAGGCATGGGTTAGGTGGCTTCATTTGGGAGAATACCGCTACAACACCACTCATCATATTTCAATTGGTATGACACCATTTAGAGCCTTGTACAGTTATGATCTTCTCTCCTTTGTTGAGATTGTCTTTGGTGACAACAAGGCACCTATGGTTCAGGATTGGATTCAACAGAGTCGAGATAAACTCAGGGAACTAAAGGACCACATTCAAAGGGCACATAATCAACAAAAGGTCCAGGCAGATAGGCATAAAGTGGAGTAGACATTTGAGGTTGGTGATTTTGTTTACTTGAGGCTCCAACCATAGAAACATGCATCCATCAAGAGAAGTGGAGCAGAAAATTTCCAACCTCGATTGTTTGGACCCTACATGATCAACAAAAAGGTAGGGGTCATGGCATATGAGCTTGATCTTCCACAGGGAAGCAAAATACACAATGTTTTCCATGTGTCATGCTTAAAGAGAGCCATAATCCAACACATCATTCCTATTTAGGAACTGCTACCCTTAGATGAAGAAGGGAAATTGATACTGATACCAAAAGAGGTACTAGAAGTTCATGAAAAGAAGCTAAGGAGGAGAAGCATCAAGGAATATTTAGTCAAATGGAAGAACTTACCTATTGAGGATGCTACTTGGGAAAGTGAACAGGTATTACAGAAGACAGGTTCAGAATTGCTTGTGGACAAGCAATTTCTAGCAGGGAAGACTGTAATGTCCCCCACCTCTTGATGAAGAGGGTTGGAGAGACTCAATAGTCTAATCATCCCAACTAGACTATAGTCTCATGCACTATGGGGATAAAGTCAACTAAAATCCATCAACTAACCTCAACGTTATATTATTAAGTTGACTTTGAAAAGAAAAGGTAACTTAGTGGAAGAATAGAACACGTGAGAGTAAGCTAGGAGTTAACCAACTCAACAAAGAAACATAATTGTGGTATAAAGGAAAGGAAGGGCACACTTCTCACTCACCTTTGGATTATTATTGCATTTTGCTTTTGGGCTCTAGAGCACAACAATTTTGAGGGTTTTGAGAATACAAACCCTAGAGGACAACTTGGCGGTGAAAGATCCCACCTCACTTGTTCCAAGCTTGGTCTCGGGGATGCAATACTCCACCCGCACCATTCTATATCAGCTACAGGTACCATCAACCATCTAGAACAAAAGCATGACATAACCTCGGGGGTTTTCAGCAAGAGGGTGCACCATTGAGAGAAGGAAGATTCAATCCAGGAGTTTGAGAAGGCTTTTGGAATTTTGGACACCAGGGTTTTCTATGCAGGGCCTTAGCCATCATCTCTAGTGTATTTGGAGATATATTTACTTGCCATTTGATTTTCTGGAGTTGGGCAAGAGTTGGAGAGAAGGAGGGTCCACTGGGAAATAGATTTGGTCAATTTGGAGGAGCAAATATTCATATCTCAGCCAGAGACTTCACCAAGGGGTTTACCTTGCCCCGATCTATCATTCCATAGAGTTTCAAAGTATTTGGAGGTCTCCAGTAGCAAGGCTAAATTATTGGGTCTCTGCAGTCTTGAGGAGGGCGCAGTCCAGTTTGGAGTTTTAGTCTTTCGAGGAGCAGATCTTGGTATTTTAGCTTGAGACTTCAGGAGGGGGTTTACCTTGCCCCGATCTATCATTCCATAGATTTTTAAAGCATTTGGAGGCTTCTAGCAGCAGGGCCAAAATATTGGATCTCTACAACCATCCAGGAGGGCGTAACTTCAGCCAGGGGGGTTTGGACTTGACCCTGTAAGGAAAAAAGTTAATCTTGTATTGTTCTTCAACTTGTTATCTATCCTTGGGAGGCTTGTATCTTCAGTCTTGAGCATTTTGTAGCAACTCATATTCCATCTAGAGGATTTATCTGATATTCTTCCAGATCTGCAGTTCTATTGTATCAAGTTTCTCATATTATCTAAATAAAGGTCAGATCTACGTTATTTGGTTCCATATCTGGTGTTTCTTGTTATCTCTTGTATTTCTGTATGATGCATCTTCAGATCTATGTTCATATGCTTTGATAACTGAATATACAAACCCTAAACACAACTCTAAGAGAAAACCTGCATACACACATCCAAACAACAGTTAATAGAGAACAATTAGTGTTTCCAGTGAAAAAATTAGCTTGGGAACATTACAGTTTGAGTGGGGAATTCCAATGTTAATTTCACCCAGTGAGAAACACATGTTCACTAATTATAATATGGTTATTCAACCAATGGGGAAAGTACGATGAGGAGTATCCTACAACGACAAGTCCCAATTCGCCCAAGATGTAGTGGTTGAGCGAATCACATGGCTTGTGCATGTTTTTTTTGTATGGTCATTTTTTGTTTTATTCCATAATTATATTTACTTTTATGTTATAAATATGTAAATTGATTACATATAAGGGACTTAGGGTATTTGATGTGATAGTTAAGAATTGTAATCGATAACTATTTTGAAGTTAATTAAGAAGCTCCCTTTTGGAGGCCAAAATCATTTTGTTGAAGATTTCATTATGGATCAATTCTAACCTATGGGTTAATCTATGGTTGACTGATGTCTCACATGTCTAGTAAGAATTTTCATGCTATTAAGTTATTTTGTGTGATTTAGTGAATTACTTTCTTTTTTTGTTCAACAAATAAGTTTGACGTGCTTTATTATTTCATTTGCTTACTTTCCATAATCCATGCTTTGTCATTTAAATACATTAACCATTGTATAATTTATTTATTTTTTGTAAATAAAAGTTTGTATTACCTTAAAAATATTTCAAAACAGTATACACATAAAAAAATTGCCACTTGTCTTGCCATACAAGTGGAAACCAGGACAAGTGGCAATTTGTCCAATGCATGTTTGAGTTTGCTACAGGGAGAATTTTCAAACTTCTTAGCCATCTATCTGCAACCATGGTTGTTTTAAACATTATAAACAAAAAACCAAAAGGACAGAGAAGGAAATTAAACTTTAGGCAAACTCGAATTGCCATCATCCTCGGTTGGTCACCGAGCTAGCACGAATGGTTAGCAACATGTTAGACAATTGCTCTTGACTGACTCCCTTGATAGGGCTTCAAACAACAGATCTAGGCGTCGAGAAAGGGTTGACTAACGGTGAAGCTGCTCTGCATCCTGCCACATATAAAATATTAATTGCAAATGTTCCTAAGAGAGGCACCATGCTTTGGGCGAAGCCACAACATAAAATTCCTGTGGTGGAGAGTCATTTGTCGGTCGAGCCATGTCTTTGTGATGAATAACAGTGGGAGGTTCTTCCTCAATGTGTCCACCGCATGTGTCTGCTGCTAAGAAGTCTTCCTACTAAAATTCGATAGGAATTTCTTCCTCAATAAGGCAACCACCCAGGCCTGTCGCCAAGTCGTCATCCAGAGGAGTATGACCGAAAGTAGAGGGTGGCTTTAGAATGTTCGAAGAAGCGAGGAGATTGGAGTCCATGGGTACTATAGGAGGGTCCTAGGGGATTTCTTCCTCCATAATCGCCATAGGCTGGTCATTCTCTGCCCAATTCTGAGCAGAGCATGGTGAATAAAATTGAGGGTGGTTTGGAGCTTCGAGGGGCCGAGAGAGAAGAACAAGTGTGACTAGAGGTCTAGGGTGGTCATGAGCTGTGAGGGGTGAAGTAGGATCAGTTGGAGGTCCAGGACGATGATGGCGAGCAACAAAACTATATTAGGTCGGTCCCCGCTTGAGTTTTCCCCTTTCTCTAGGAATTGGGAAGGCTAGAGTAGAGATAACAGATGGAAGGGGGAGGGGACACACTGAAATAGAATACGAGCAATAACCAAAACGATAGAGATACCATTGAAACCGAGAACGAGAAATAACCAGAACAATGTTGTGAATGCCAGTGCTCACCTTCATATTTTCCACTTCCTCGATATGTAGAAGTTGCATTAAAGCTGAGTGGACAGGGGAATGCCAGATCGTACAAGGTTTATCTTGGTCCAGATCGAGCATTGAGGTCTCCATTAAATCAATCCTCCCATGTAGGGACACCAACGCTCCTCTCACTTCCAGGGAAGCCATGCAAATTGGACGGAGGGGGAGGATAGCAACTGGGGATATTAACTCCCAAATGTACATGTTGGCCAGTTGTCACCCCATATGAGGATTAACCATTATATAATTATTTCTATAGAAAATTATGAATTAAATGGAAAATCATTATGTGATGTTCATATGAGTTTCCCCTTTCTACAATAGTGTAAACTGTGTTTCTTGGGAATATCCTTGTAGTGGTGTTTTTTTTGTGGAATTATTTCTTAGAGGAATAAAGTTATGGAAGTATTTCTATTCACTATTTCCAAGAGTTACCTCTTGATATTTGACTTCTTTAAATCCATTCAAATTATATTTGTTTGTTTCATTTTTCACATATAACATAAAAGATTAAAAAAACATAATTACTTTTAAAAACATTTTCATAGATCCCATCGAATGGTTGTTGAACCGAAACCTGGAGTATCCTTTCATTCCAAATAGGGGAGAGTCCAAACAAATCTTTTCCTTGGGTTTAATACCTAATGTTGAGTCTTGGGTTTTCAACCCCCTTAATAGAATTTGTGATAGAAGGAGGGCATGTGTATGGAAAGTCATACAAATAGCTTGTATTCTAAAACCGATCTTTCAAATCCTTGAAAGTTAAACCTCTAAAAATCCAACACCTCGGGACTTGAAAGTCTTGGATTTGATATTGAGACAATCTTATACGGACTATCACACGCGGAGGTTTAGACGTATTACCTGGGCCTAGGCAATGCAAATCGATATTTTGCATGTAACCCCTTTACTGCCTTAATGAAGAAATACTTCTCAAACCATGACCAACACCAGGGATCATACTTTGGTTTATACCATAGAAGACTTGGTAGAATTATCCTTACAAGAAATTACTCAACCTTTCAGCTTAATTCCTCCAACATCGATCAATCCTATTACAACCTTGATATAAAGTGAGAAATTTGAAAGACGAATGAATTCCAATTCTAATTCTGACCACTCAGAGGGCTCAATTTCATATTTTTACCATTTGGACACAAATTCACATCGTTCAAATATGGCCAATAATCATAATCAATCATGGTTGGCTCGAGATACTTTATCCCTGCCCAATCAACTACATAAATTTTCGAAGCATCTAGACCACTTGCTTCCCAAATATGATCTTGAACTAATTGGTCCTCTGGAAAATTACATTAAGAAATTCATTATGGCCATCAAATTAATGCACGTGCAACATGAATATGTGGTGTGTAGACTTTTCCAATACACTTTTGAAAACACATCTTCTACTTGGTATTTCAATTTGCCTGTTGGATTAATCACTAATTGGGGTGATTTTCAGAAATCCTTTTTAGATATGTTTGGGGAAGAACTACCACTAGTGATTTAATCTCTGAGTTATTGTATTTAGTCATGAGTCCCAAGGAGAGGGTAAAATATGGACAAGTTTAGGGATGGAACTAAACCTACACAAGTACTTCAAATCGAAGTTTATGCTAATGCCTTACCCACATCAATTTCCATTTTTGTTAAGCAAGATGGAAACAATACCTTAGCATCAACTTTTGAAGAATTCAAGAAGGCGGAGTTTAAAATTATGGGATGCAAAGAAAGCTAGACCACTTTCAGAAAGAAAGAGGTTGCCCAACCAAAGAAAAACCTTATCTTACATAGACCTCAACCAAAACAAATTGTGCAAGGTACAGATGAAGATTCTATGGATATGGAGAACATGCAAAGAATGATCAGACAATTATTGAATGAAGTCATCAACATGAAAATGAATAATGGATAAGGGACTTCAAATCAAAGTCCATATAGGCCTTTCTTTAGGAGACATATTCCTCCTAGACCTATTGAAACCCCACTTGCAAATTTGAATATTTATTTGGAAGGGGTGGCTATGGATTTTTTTGCAACTATCATCAAGCCAGTCATTTAGAAAAAACCTATCCCTAATGGACAAATGCCATGAATATGGTAGAAAACAGGTTTCTAGATGGTTACATACAAGAAAAAGAATATAATGAGTCAATTGAGGGACAAGTGGATGAAGAAAATTTGGATCAACCCAGTGAATTACTCATGGTTCTATGGGACATTCTCCCTGGTCGCAATGTGGTTGAAGATGAATAAGTAATAGAGGAAGGATTTCATGTCCAAAGTGATTACCATACAAGGAGTAAAGGACCGGTGCCACAACAATCAAGCACTTCCCAAGCTCCAAATACTAGAAAAACTTGGACTACAAATCCTACTGCTAGAAATTCCTCTAGTATCCCAAATACCAGTAAGATTTTTATCAGATACCCAGATCCAATGGGATAAATAATTGTCAAGGACATGAAGAAGACTAAAGAAAATCTTTCAATCCTTGATTTATGCAAAATATCGCATCAGCACAAGTTATTGTTGAATGCTTTCAAAGACACAGATGCACAACCAACAACTGCTGCTAAGAATATTAATAAAAGAACAAGTAATGACCTGCAAAATGCTAGTATCAATGTTGCTCTTCATGGAAATAAGTCCAAGTCTTTGACTCATCATTTATTTTTAACATTCAAAATATTCAATTGGAATGTGCACAATTGTTTGGTAGACTCAGGGGCATCTTCAAATGTTATGCCATATTTTGTTTGTAGAAAGATGAATGTGACTCTGACCAAGTGTGCAACTCATATACTTCAGCTTGATAGAACATAAGTCAACGTCATTGGTAAACTAAAGGGCGTTGTCATCCGAGTATCTTCCAACCCAAAAGTTCATCAAATAATAGATATCACTGTAGTGGACATCCTCGAGGCATATGGTTTATTGCTAAGTAGAGACTGGGCATAGAACTTCCAAAGTTACTTTTCCTCAGATCAGTCACATATCTGGCTTCCGTGGAGTGGGAAACTGAACAAGATTAGGATCGATTGAGAGAGATATATGAAACACACAATAACTGGTCTTGACACTGCTACTGATCCCTCATCTCTTGAATTTTCGATCCTTGGAAATTATGCTATTGATTCTTACTTTGGTAATTTAATCACTGAAACTTCTAATGCAACATAAAGTCATAAATTAGAATTGCCATTGTGATAATATGACTCTGATAAAGAAGATTGTAACATTAGTTCTATAAATTATGCCGTTTTTTTTCCTGAAAAAGGTTTGAATCTATAAATATAAATAAAATAGGCCTTTGTAGTGCTCAGGACGTCTAGATTGTATTTTTCAATGGTTCCAAATCTCAAGGGGGAGCTGGAGTTGGTTGTCTTTTCATCAATCTTAAGGGTAAACACAATGTCCTTTCTTGCAGATTAAAATTTGACTATACTAATAATACAACTGAATATGAGGCACTTGTACAGGGTCTGTACAAATCCATAGATTTAAAAACTAAAGAAATAAAAGTGTTTGGAGATTCTGAGATAATTATCACACAACTAAAAAATAAAATACATTGTAATGCCCCTCATCTAAAAAATTATCATCAAGAAGTTCACATATTGATTGATAGCTTTGGTGCTTTCAACATTTATGTTGTCCCACATTCTGACAATGTGTTTCCTGACTGCCTTGTGATTGTTGCCTCTAGACTATTTCCATTGGAAGATCTTGAAGCTAGTAGAATTGTTGTTGAATTGATTTAGAGACCTTCTCTTCTAGATAATGTCACAAATTGGAAGGTCATTGAAGGTGATGAGTAGATCATTGAATTTCTCACTAATGGAGAGAATTTCAAAGACTTATCCATAGATAATGAATAATATCAAGCAAGTCTTGAAGGGGGTAGAGAATAGTCGAAATCATATACGATGCCCAAAGGAGTCATTAATTTAGAAAAAATATTTGATTTGTTGAATAGGTTTAAATGACCCTTAAACATGAAAACCCATAGTTTCACTCTAAGTCATGAAGTTGTCAATTTAGGAACTGATGAAAACCCCAAAAATGTAGATATTGGTAAAAGTTGTATTGAACAAGAAAAACAAGCTTATATAAAACTATTTTTAACACACGAGGATGAGTTCGCGTGGACATATGACGATCTCAAAACTTACAGCATGCGTATCATCCAACATACTATCCCAATGAAGAATGTCGTAAAACAATTTCAACAAAAAAATCCATATGATGCATCCTTCCCTTGAACCCCAAGTCTAGAAAGAGTCGAAAAAACTTCTTGATGCCAAAATCATCTTCCAAGTCTGGCATTTTTCTTGGGTATCCAACCTGGTGTCAATTAGGAAGAAAATTAGTGAAATTAGTCTCTGTGTTGACTTCCATAACTTGAACAAATATTTTGAGAAGGAAATCTATCCTATCCCACCCATGGAAAAAATCCTACAACTTGTATCAAGAACTGAAATGTTTTCATTACTTGGTGATTTCTGTAGATACAATCGACTCCTAGTCATTGAAGAAGATAAACTAAATACCACTTTCCAAACCAAATGGGAACTTTCACTTATAAATGAATGTCTTTTGGGATTATCAATGCCAAAGCCACATTTCAAAGAGCAATGAACATTGCTTTTCACAGTCTCATCAACAATATTGTCATTGTTTACTTGGATGATGTGACTATGTACTAAAAAAACAAAGCAGATCATCTTGTGCATCTCACACATATTTTTGAAAGATGTAGAAAATATGGGATTTCTTTAAATCCTAAGAAGAGTGTCTTTGAAATCACCGAGGGTAAGTTGCTTGGGAACATTATTTCTAAAGAAGGTATAACCATAGACCCTCAGAGAGTAAGATCCATATCATTATTCCCTTTACCACACAATAAGAAAGATATGCAATCTTTCATTGGGAAGATTAATTTTGTGCAAAACTTTGTTCCTGATTTTGTAGAAATGATTAAGGCCTTGTAAAATATGATAAAAAAGGATGTTGATTTTAAATGGAACAAGGAGGAAAAACAATCTTTTAAAAAGATAAAAAAAAACTGTTTCAAATGTTTTGATTCTGTGTAGTCCAAATTTGAACCTCGATTTACTTTATTACACATTTGGTTCCAACCATTCTCTTATATTAGTATTAACACAAAAAGGTGATGAAGGGAGCGAAACACCTATTTCCTTTATCAGCACAAGCCTACAAAGAACAAAGTTCCATTATCTTGTTGTAGACAAGCAAGCATATGCTGTCTATAAGTTTGCTAGACACATTAGGTCCCATATCTTGAAGAATTATACCAAAGTGATAGTTTATCACCCCGCTATTCAATCATTGTTTATTCAATAGGAGTTAGGGGAATGAAAAGGGATTTGGATGACAACCATCAAGGAATATGATATGGAATTTAAGCCTACTCATATTGTGTAAGGGAAAAGATTGTGTAAGTTAGCTGCATAATCATGAGATGCTACAATTAATGTAATACACCAAGGATGAGACCCGGTTGTAATTACGAATATAACATGTTTTGTAGGCTGGTGAGCCGAGTATTTATAAGTTGGAAGGCTTATGTGTTGATTAGGTTGGGAGCCTAGGTGTTAAAGCCCAAGAGCCTATTTTGTACATGTAAATATCCATATTATTAATATAACAACATCGTTGCGTGTAGATCAACTATGAAGAAAGAGTATGGGGGACTGAACTCCACTAGGTTGGGAAAGGGAGGAGGCTAAGAGTAGAGCCTAAGAGCCTAAGCTTAAGTTCCTAGTAGAATAATATATTATTATTCTAAAAGTTGTAAAGAGGATATTAATTTATCCTAAGTTCCTTTAGGGAGAGGAACGAGTTCCAAGTGGGGAAGAACGTGCTCCTAGAGAGCCAAGTTTCATCCAAGACGCATGAAAATTTATGGGGGGGGGTGACCATTATCATGGGGGGCTCACGATTCTGACAAGGATGGCCATCGGTTACCCCGACTCACTGATGCACCCAACAAGCACATAGTGAGCCAGTCTACCATTGTTGAATTCCAAGAAACATGAACCCTTGCAAGAAAAAGTGAATTGATACTTGCGTTGTACCTGTACCCTAGGGGTTGCCTATGTTTTGTCCTATCTATATCGTTTCCCACGTCCAGTTTCTGTTGCTTCCATAACCATGCCCATGTGTTGAGGAACGAGAGTGAAGAAGCAAGTTGTCAAACCTATGGATAGAAGAAGCAGGTTGCCAAGCATGTGTCCAACTCTCTCTGGGTGAGAGAGTGTGCTGAGGAAGTGAGTTATCTTGGAGGGAGTATAGTAGCAGCTACAAAGCTCTGAGAATTCTTGATCCATCCTATTGTTGAAGCCCCCAAAAGGAAGGTGTAGTAGTCGATTGATTGTGTGACGGTGAAGGTGTACACTCCTGGGGTGGGACAGGCATGTGGGGAATGAGAGTCTGTGAGTTGTGGGCATAAGTGGCTCCTTGGAGGAAATCCTTCTTGTTGTACTGTGCAACTTCATGTTGTCCCTACCTGGCCTAGGAATCCCTTTCCTGGTCGATTTTAGTCCTAGCTCGGGGTTAACCCACTGCTAAGAGTGATGAGCAACGTGGTCTAAGGCTAGGAGGTTCATGGAAGGTCTGCACATAGTTCATGTACTTCAATTAAGAGATAAGTATATTTTATGTACTTAATGGTTAAATGATGTATTTTAGTGCATGTCTATGATTTTTGTAATGTTATCTTGTGTTTCGCTGCATGTATGTTTTCATGTTATCTCTATTTATTGTTGTTAAGTTTATATGTGAATATTTCTGCAAAAGATGTTTACTCAATGATGATGCTCGACTTGTTGGTGGCTAGGAACATTACAAATTGGTATCAGATTGTTATCTGGAGTAGCATGGCCCGACTTGGATGGTCGGGGATGTTACATAATGGTATCAGAGCCTTATCTAGAGTAGTATGGACCGACTTGGGTGGTCGGGGATGTTACATAATGGTATCATAGTGTTATTTGGAGTAGCATGGCCCGACTTGGCTAGCCAGGGATGTTATAGAATGGTATCAGAGTCATGGTTTCAACACCGATCTTAGATGGGCCATGTTAGTGGAAGTTGAAGCAAGAGTTTCAAAAAAGAATTGTTGTCAAGAGGGACAAAATTGAAGTTCAAAGCCATGGTTTCAACACTAAGCCTGGATGGGCCAAATAAGTGGTTAATGAAGCAAAGGTTTCAGAGTGAATTGTTGTTGAGAGGGATGAAGTTTGAAGTTCAGAGAATTCTTGAGTGTCAGGAAGGAACCATGTGAACAATTGGAATGTGTTCAGAATCTTAGGAAGTATAGCAGTTCAAGAAAACCTACAGAGGAATGATACCACCACAACCATGGTATTGGGCCACAGAGTTATAATTTGGACTGTAGAATCTGTTCGGGAGAAGGAATATCCTTCATAACCATCAGATCTAGGAAAAGGAGAATGGTGGTTAAGCACCGAAGTCCTTCAAGACTTCGTTGTTCCAGCTGTTTGAAGTTACTTGTCGTAAAAAGGGAGAAAAAGTGTCGAAAAATCACGAAGTCCCGAAGTCTAGAGCTAATCTGGACCCTTTGTCAAAAGGGACACATGTCAGCATATTATCTTGTTCAGGAATTTATCATTCAAGAGAAATGAAGTGTGATCGAGTGAAAAATCCCAAAGTCCATAGTTAATCCAGACCGTTCATCAAAAGGGACACGTGTCGGCATATTAACTTGTTCTGGAATTGGACATTCAGGAGAAACACAGTGTCATAGAGTGAAAAATTCTGAAGTCCTGAAGTTCGGAGTTAATCCAAATCGTTCATCAAAAGGGGCGTGTGTCAGAAGATCAACTTGTTCGAGAGTTCGACGTTCAGGAGAATTGGAGTGTGCTAGTGTGAAATATCCTGAATCCCCAAAGTCTCGAAGTCTCGAAGTGATGTGGCTTGCTGACATCACTTGAAATGATGTGGACACATGGAATGCGTGTCACGTGTCAAGGAGTTAAGAAATTGTCAAGAATGGTTATGCCAGTCAGAACATGACATGTGTCACCCGTCTGATTGGGCCACGTGTCTACTTCTAGTAATTCACCATGAGGCACTCCTCTCGAGCATGGATGGTGGGGCTCTTAATGGTTACATAAAGTAGTTAAAACCTTGTCTAAGTATTTAACTAGACCGGGACCACGATATCTTGACCCTAGTAGATGCGTGGCTCCAGATCGTGAAGTTCAGAAACTTGATACTCTAGAGGAAAGGTGTTACAGTTAGAATTGAGTAGAGAACTTTCGAAGGCTAGAGTTAATCTCAATCGTTGGTCACAGGGGATGTGTGGCATCTGATCTTAAGGTCTAGAGACTTGAAACTCCAGAATAAATGGTTCATGATGGAGTGGAGGAAGAAATCCCCGAAGAAGAGGATGTGATGTGGAATTATGATGTCACATGGGCAATGTGGATCTCCCCTAGGCATGCCAGGTGTCATGTGACTTTGTACTTGAAAATAGCTACAGCAGTCTAGAGACTTGGCACTCCAGAAGGATGGAGAGTATGGACAATTTGGAACTCCTAAAGCTCGGAGCTCTATAGTAATTATCAGTCATTGGATGTTGGGAAGTCAAGGACCGCTGATCCATCCCACTTCGCGAATTCGCCAATTCGACACTCCAAGAGATTTTTGTGATGTGATTTGGAAACCTCTGAAGCTCCAAAGTTAGGAAGTCCCAAAGAAGAGGATGTGATGTGGAATGATGATGTCACTTGGGCAATGTAATTATTATTCTACAACAGTCTCGGAGCTAGGAAGTCACAAAGAAGAGGATGTGATGTGGAATGATGATGTCACATGGGCAATGTGGATCTCCCCTAGGCATGCTAGGTGTCATGTGACTTTGTACATGAAAATAGCTACAGTAGTCTAGAGACTTGGCACTCTGGAAGGATGGAGAGTATGGACAATTTGGAACTCCTAAAGCTCGGAGCTCTGTAGTAATTATCAGTCGTTGGATGTTGGGAAGTCAAGGACTGCTGATCCACCCCACTTCGCAAATTCGCCAATATGACACTCCAAGAGATTTTTGTGATGTGATTTGGAAACCTCTGAAGCTCCAGAGCCCCGAAGTTCCAAGGCTCTGGATAAGAACCCAATTTGGTCACAATCGTGGTCACATGCGAATTAAGGGCTAAAGAAAAGGGGCTAGCGCCCAAAAGTGAATTGTAGAATAGAACAGGGCTCAAAGATAGAGATGTAAGGATTCTTGATCGACCAAGACTCGTAGAAAATGGAGTCTAATATTCTTCCATTGAATCAGAGTGTTTAAGTTATTCTGGAAAATTATTAAGGACTGATAGTCTGACAAAATTCAATTGATTGCACATTTTGCAGAATTAACAATTATCATAACCGAACCAAATTGTTACATAGTGCATAGAAATTGAGGAGGCATGGGAAACTTATGGTATAGAGGATGAGGTTAGAGGAATGGATTTCCATTTGGGAGTTGAAGGAACAAACTCCAATGGGCATGGAGAAGAAATAGATAAAGATTTGAGCATGATGAAAATCCTTAAAAATTTGCAAAAAGATGTCCAAATTCATCGAGCAGATAACAAAAGGCGTATGAGAGCCAGGGAGAAATAGGGAGACTTCGATATGAAGCTGATGCAGAGCCTGGAAATAATTGAAAATAAATTGGATAATGAAAGTGGATCCAACAAATTAGGGAGCCACAGGTCCCCTGATGTGAAAATGAGAGAAGGAAGTGGTAACATACATCACCAGCACCCCCGAAGGAATTCCAAAATAAGGCCACAAAACATTTCAAGTCCATCTCCTACCAGAAAGCATATGAGATATGAAGTGGATGAACTAAAGGGTGAAATGAATAAGATCAAACCTCCTACTTTTGATGGAGATCACAAGAAAGATGTGTTCGACAACACCGGTATTCCAAGGACGAACACCTTCAGTAACCACTCACATAACCAGATCAAAGATCAACACACCAATGTTTTCATGTGGTAAAAACCCTATGGGGAAACATCCATGACCCCAGCCAACGCAACCACTTGGAGCAGTTTATTAATGCAAAAGAAAAATATTACAGAGATATTTTACAATAGAGTTTCTCACAATCGATCATCGACAAATGACCCTCCATGATCTTTGAATAGAGATCATGGACCAATCGGGTGTTAATCCATAGATCAATGGCTGTTAAGATTGAGGAGATTATGAACCGTTGGATCACTCTATGTCGGGAACATATCGTTATTGTCGGATTTCCTAACTACAAATGCATACTAAATAAACACACTAAGAAACACACTTTTACCTAATGACATATTAGCCCAAGTAGATCTTAACTAACTCCTAAGTGTCTAAATATCCTAACATCCCCCCTTAAGAACAACTTGGGACAGGATTAAAGGATTTACAATGTTGACACAATAGGAGAAGGAAGGAGGCATTAGAGCCTATCCCCCCTTAATGATAGCTTCCTGAACTCCTAACATAGAGTGAATTTTGGAAAACTTCGCTTCTGTAAGAGACTTTGTGAAAATTTCTGCAACTTGATATTCTATAGGAAAAAGAGCACTTCAATAACTTGATCATGAATGAGCTTTCTGATGAAGTGCATGTGTAGCTCGATGTGCTTGTTGTGCTGATGTTGAATTGAGCATTTGGCAAGCTTGATGGAACTTTTATTTTTCACCAAAGGCTGGTTGGATCGTGCTTCTCGAATCCAAACTTTGAAAGGATATGTCAAAGCCACAAAGCTTCCTAACTTGCATTTACCGCTGCTTGGTACTCTTCTTTTGCTAAAGAAAGTGCAATAGCCTATTGTTTATTATAGGACCAAGTGACAGGTCATGAACCAAGGCTGAAAACATAACCTACAATAGACTTCTGATCATCAGGGTCTCTGGCCCAATCTAAATCAGTGAAACCAACCAATAAAGGAGTCCCCCCTGAACTGTAATGTATCCCGAACTGAACTATACCATGGACATAGCAAAGTATCCTTTTAGCTTCTTTCCAATGGATTTCATGGGGTGTTTGCATATACCAGGAAATAATACCAACAAAAAAGGAAATATTTGGATGGGTATGAGTCAAATATAAGAGGCTACGAACTAACTGATGGTATAGGGTGGCATCATCTTCAGGAGAAGTATAGGTGGAAATAAGCTTGACTCCACACTTGAAGGGAGAAGGGGTTGGTTTACAATCATCCATGTGAAATCGACGAAGAAGGTCACGAGCATACTTAGATTGGGAAAGAAAAATTCCTTCATTGGTTTGCAAAACTTGGAGGCCAAGGAAATAGTGCAAAAAACCTAAGTCTGTCATTTCAAATTTCTTCTTAAGACTAGTTTTCACATGGTTTAAAATTTTTGAGTCACTACTAGTAAGGATAAGGTCATCAACATAAAGGACAAGGATTATGATATTTCTTCTTACTTTCTTGGTATAAACATTAGGATCAGAATGGAATCGAGAGAATATGGTGTCAATAAGAAAGTTGTCCATTTTGTCATACCAAGCTTGAGGAGCTTGCTTAAGACCATAAAGAGATTTCTTAAGGCGAAAAACAAGGCTAGAGTCATTATAGACATAGCCAAGAGGTTGTTCCATGTAGATTTCTTCTTTCAAATCGCCATGAAAGAAGGCAGATTTAACATCCATCTGATGGACCTCCCATTTATGTGAGGCAGCAAGGGCAAGAAAAAGGCAGATAGAATTCATTTTGGCTACAAGGGAAAAGGTTTCATTATAGTCAATTCCTTCAACTTGGGAGAATCCTTTGGAAACTAACCGAGCCTTGTGTCTGTCAACACTTCCATCTGATGCATACTTAGTTCTATAGACCCATTTACATATGACAAGTTTTCTTCCTTTTGGAAGAGGTACAAGATCCCAAGTATCGTTTTCCATTAAAGAACGATACTCTTCATTCATTGATGTATCCCAATATGGATGATTTGAAGCTTCTACAAATTTCTCTGGATCACGAGTCTCTGAAACTTGAGCCAAAAGAGAAGAGGCTCACTGGAACTATGAACATGTTCGACATTGATCTGAAGGATCACCGACAAGATCACCAATTGCTTCTCGTGTTGAATGGACCCATCTAGGAAGTGGTGGAACTGGCACTTGTTCAGGTTCAAAGGACTCATCTGGAGGAAGGTCAACAGGAAGAGGTGGATTTTCATCCTCACTATCATCATCTGAAGAAGAAGCCAGAATAGGAACAGAAGAAGGCACAAACGCCGAAGATGGATCGCAGGCCGAAGAAGGCACAACCGTCGAATTAGACTCATAGGCCAAGATATTTTCATCAAATTTAACATCTCTTCTAAGAATAATTTCATTACAATGTGGTTGAAGAAGTCTATAACCTTTGACATCTTCAGAATAACCAACAAATATACACTTCTCACTTTTAGGCTACAATGCTTTCCTTTTCTCATCAGGAATGTGAGCCCATGCTATACTGCCAAATACACAGAAGTGACTTACATATGGTTTAATTTTAGTCCAAGCTTCTTCCAGTGTTATATTTTTAAGAGCCTTTGTGGGAGTGCAATTGACTATGTAATTTTCACCATTGATTGCTTCCGCCCAATACTTTAGACTTATTCCCTTAGATTGGATCATACAATTAACCATTTCTTTTAATGTGAGGTTCTTTCTCTCAGCAACACCATTTTGTTGTGGTGTATATGGAACAGTGTGTTGCATTTGGATGCTCTGTGTAGTGCAGTAACTTGTAAAATAATTGTTCACATATTCACCTCCATTATTTGTTCTTAACCTTTGAATTTGATGTCCAGATTGCTTTTCTACAAGGGCCTTGTAGGCCAAAAACTTGTCAAAAACTTCGCTCTTAAGTTTTAGGAAGTAAACCCAAGTACGTCTGGAAAAATCATCGATGAAAGTTAAGAAATACTTACACCCAGAAAAACAAGGAGAAGAAAATGGACCACACAAATCACTGTGAACAAGTTGTAAAGGGCCTGAGGTGTGCCAAGATGCACGTTTGTCAAAACTATCCCGATGATGTTTGTTGAGAACACAACTGGCACAAACACCATCTTTTCATGAAACAAGAGGAAGACCAGTCACCATCTGTTGATTACATATTTCCTTCAATGAGCGATAGTTTATATGACCAAACCGCTCATGCCAAAGTTTCCTCAAGTCATCACTATGAGCAACAAAAGATGATGAAAAAGTTTATGACCCAAAGTTGTCAAACTTGTACAACCTAGTAATATCATCAACAATTCTAGTTGCAAGAACATGCTTAGGATCTTTTAGATCTTTGATTACAACTTGGTGAGGTGAAAACTCTACGGTTTTACCTTCACCTGAATGAGTGATTTGATATACTGATAGAAGGTTACAAGAAAGACTTTGAACACATAATACATCATTGAAATGACCATTATCTACTTGAACGGTTCCAGATCCTACAACACTAAGAGATCTATCATCATCAACAAATATTTTCTTGGTGCTACATTCATTTAGAGCAGAAAATATGGCTTTATCCTTATCCATGTGATAAGATGCTCCTGAATCAATAAACCAATCATCAGAAGAAGAAGTAGAATTTGCGTTGAAGGAGAAACCAGAAGCGGAAAGTGCATGTTCATGAGAAGAAGAAGAAGAATTAGAATCAATACTGATGTTGTGCTTCTTCATCATTTCTTCTAAAGCTGCCATCTTCTTGAAACATTTGGACTCATCATTACCATCTTTATCACAAAAGTTGCAATGTCTGCCAGTCTTCTTATTTTTATATTTTTCTCATTTGTCACCATTAGGAGCTGAAGCTGTCTGAGAGGGTTTGGGACCCTTATATTGCTTGTTGTTGTAGTGAGGATGTTGCTTCTTGGGATACTTGGGTTTATCTTTCTTCTAGGCAACTAAGGCTTTGTTAGAGGTACCTGCAGTGTTGATCACTCCAAGTTGTATAAGATTATTTTCCTCTCTAATCAAAGAAGCACAAAAGGACTCAAGAGTGGCTTTTTCATAAGATTTCCCTAGATCCTCTCTCATGGCATAAAAGGTATATACAAACACAGAATATGCACTACCTAGCTTAGAAAGAATAAGATAGATGCAATGCTCTTCCTCCATTTTTATCTTACATTATTCACATAAAATTCTGAGTGCTTTAAACTTAGATAGATAGTCTCCAAGGCAAGAAAAATCACTTGGACTCAAGTTCAGTATTTGATTTTCTAACTGTTGTGCTCGAATAATATTGAGTTTACCAAACACAGATTCAATCTTGTCCCAAGCTTCTTCGGGGTCATCAATTTCTTGAAGGTGGTACCTTAAATCAGGAGAGATGGACATTTTGATTAGCCTTGTTGCTTCATCATTCCTATTATCCCATTTGGATATCTTATCATCATCAGTGGGTGCTTTTTCCTTTCCCAAGGTAGTCCAATACAAGCCTTTACTTCTTAATAAATCTTCCATATGAGATTTCCATTGGAAGTAGTTGTTGTTGGTAAGAAAGACATTACTTGTAGAAGCCATATTAAATATGAAGATAATGTGGATTTAAAAACTGAAATTGATGATCTAGATGGAAGGATCTCAAAAATTTATGCGGTTTTAAAAAAACTGGCACTGAAAACGGACTTTCGATGTGAGAGTTATGCCCTTTTTAAAAAAAGGCATAAACGGTAACCAATTGACCATGTGATAGTGTAAGTTGAGTTATGAAGTGACCCACTTTTATAAAGAAAAGTGAGGATCACTTTTGCAATGAATTTACTTTATAACATAAACTGCATGCAAAATAAATAACTCTAAAATAAAATATTAAAGCTATTTATCGTGATTCACTTTTATACTTGAATTGAAATACACTTTACAATTTTAGCATAAACTTTTTCAAAAAAGTAACAAAAGAGAGACTTCAACTCCAGACCTCTTACTTAATAAGGAAAGTTTTAACCAAATGGTCTAGAAAAACATATTGTAATGTTCAGAAGGAGGATTGAGGGTGTTGTTGTTGTTGTTTTTGCGGAAGACGGCCTTAGAGAGCGTGCTAAAAAAAAACTCTTTTCACACAAGAAAAAAAATTGCTTCTCGATGAGAAGGGTTAGATCTCGGTTAGCTTACCCAAAAGATGCACCTTTTCCTATATGTTTCTAATTTATCGAGATCGCACAGGGCGCAGGGAAAAGACCATACACAGATCTAAAAGAGTAGCAACCCGGAAAAAAAAAATACAAAACCAAAATACTTCTTTGCAAAAAAATTTAAAAAATGTGTATTCAAACTTTATACCTCTGGATCTGACTGTAATGGTCGTATCTTGGGCAAACGGAAAACTTTTCGAGTGAAAAAAGAAATGTTCCTAAATGAAACGATTACTCTGGATGCAATAGAACAGTCCTCTCAGCCCATAAATGTATGAAAATGACAGAAAATGAAGATGAGGAAACTCGGCTTCACGATCTCGATCTACAATAGGAGCGGATCTTCAAACAAGCTCTGATACCATGTTCAACAACACAGGTATTCCAATAGAGTAAGAACACCTTCAGTAAGCACTCACATAACCAGAACAAATATCAACACACTGATGTTTTCACGTGGTAAAACCCCTACGGGGAAACATCCATGACCCCAACCAACACGACCACTTGGAGCAATTTATTAATGCAAAAGAAAAAGATTACATAGAGATTTTACAATAGAGTTTCTCACAATCGATCATCAAAAAATGACCCTCCATGCTCTTTAAATAGAGATCATGGACCAATCGGGTGTTAAGCCACGAATCAATGGTCATTAAGATCGAGGAGAGTATGAACCGTCGGATCAGTCTATGTCGGGAACATATCGTGATCGTTGGATTTCCTAACTACAAATGCACACTAATGCATACTAAAGAAACACACTTTTACCTAACGACATATGAGACCAAGTAGATCTTAACTAACTCCTAAGTGTCTAAATATCCTAACAAGATGAAGAGGTTGAGACATGGCTACTTGGCATGAAGAAATATCTCCAATTGCATAATTATTCCTCTCATGCAAAAGGAAGAATCACAGTCTATTAGATGAAAGGAAAGGAATCCTTTTGGTGGGATCAGCTTGTGCAAGTGCAACACATCAGAGAGAGAAGGATGTTACGTGGAAGGAATTCAAGAAACATTTTGAAAATAAGTACTTAACCAAGAGATACTATGACAAGAATATGAAAGAGTTCTTTGAACTTAAATTGGGCAGCATGACTATAGATGAATATGAAAGGAGATTTCTAGAGTTGTTAAGTATGTCCCTTTCAATAAGGATGAGGTAGTCAAGATCTAGAGATATCTGAGTGGGTTGCCATCTTTTATCAGTGACAAAATCCAGTATGATGATCATAAAACTATGGAAGAAACCATAAGGAAGGAAAAATGTTTATATGATCAGCATAGGGGAAATCCTACTTTCCAAAGAGCTTGGGAAGACAAGAGGAAGTTTAAGAAGGAGCAGAGGTAGAAGGGGAGAAAGCCATCATTTTTCAGAAATAGTCCTCAAGGATAGCCAGTTTTGAGGGAGTCGAGGTTGGCTGAAGTACGTGGAAAAAAGCCAAGGAAGAAACCTATGCAATGTTGGGGTTGTAATGGAGATCATAAGTATAGAGGTTTCCCTCACAGAAAGGACAAGGTGAGATTTGTTCACAATGTTTAGCAAGAAGAAATAGTGGAGGGCATAGGCATAAGAGTACCAAGGATCTATGCAGCCCTGGACAACAAGCAAGTTGAGTTTCAATCACACATGATTGAAGTCGAAGGTATGATCAATAACCATGCCTTTACTATTTTAATTGATTCAGGGGCTAGTGATAGCTATACAGATCCTAAGGTAGTGAAAATATTTCAATTACCAAGAAGCAAGCATGGGAAATCTTGGCTGGTGCAGCTAGCTACAGGAGCCAAGAGAAAGGTTGTTGAGTTGGTTAAATCATGTCCAGTGGGCATGAATGGGCTGAGTACCAAGGCAGATTTGAACATCTTGCCTTTGGGATCATATGACTGCCTAATTGGTATGTATTGGTTGGACCAACACCATGCCATATTAGACTGTCATAATAAGGCATTCAATTGCTTGGATGAGGAAGGAAATCGAGAGCAGTCCAAGGAATTCCAAGGATAATTATTGTTCGGGAAATCTCAGCAATGCGGCTAAAGAAGTGTTACCAGAAGGGCTATCAAATATTTGCAGCCCATATGGATGAAGAAACTAAGGATAAGGTGCCAAAATTGGAGGATCATGCAGTCCTGAAATATTTTGAAGATGTGTTCAAAGAGATACTAGGGCCACCTCCAAAGAGAGATATTGATTTCTCTATAAATTTGATGTCTGGGGCAGCTCCAGTATCAAATAATCCCTACCGGATGAGCACACCAGAACTGAAAGAACTGCGAATGCATCTTGAATAACTTTTAAGGAAGGGATACATACACCCAAGTGTGTCACCTTGGGGTGCCCAAGTGTTATTTGTGAAGAAGAAATATGGGACCCTGAGATTGTGCATTGACTTTAGGCAGTTAAATAAAGTAACTATAAAGAACAAGTATCCTCTACCAAGGATTGATGATCTCTTCGATCAGTTGAAGGATGCAAGGGTATTTTCAAAGATAAATCTCAGGTCAAGATACCATCAGGTAAGGATTAAAGAGGAAGACATAAGCAAGACCGCCTTTAGGACAAGGTATGGTCATTATGACTTCACAGTAGTGCCATTTGGGTTATCAAATGCACCGATTGTTTTCATGTGCTTACCGAATGGTGTTTTCTGTGAATATTTAGACAATTTTGTCATTGTATTTTTAGATGACATCCTTGTATATTCCAAGACATAGGAAGAGCATGAGAAACACTTGAGGATGGTGTTACAGGTGTTAAGAGAGCACCGACTATTTCCTAAGTTAGAAAGTGCTCATTTTTCCAAAATCGAATCCACTATTTGGGACATATAATATCCAAAGAGGGAATAGCAGTAAAGCTTGAAAAGATTGAAGCCATTAAAGGGTGGACAACACCTAATAATGTGACATAATTCAGATCCTTAATGGGTCTAGCTAGTTACTACAAGAGATTCATTGCAGGATTTTTGAGGATTGCTCACCCAATCACTTTCTTGCAAAGAAAAGGAGTAAAGTTTCAATGGAAAAAATAACGTGAAAAGAGCTTCCAACAATTGAATAAGTTGTTAACCAGTGCTCCAATTCTAAAGATTGCAGATCCGGATGAAGAATTTTTGGTTTGCACAGACACATGCAAAGAAGGACTGGGTGGAGTCCTCAGCCAGAATGGGTTTTTGATATGTTTTGAATCCAAGAAATTGAAAGAGCATGAAAGGCTCTAAGCCACTCACAATTTGGAGTTGGCAACCATAGTACATGCCTTAAAGAAATGGAGACACTACCTCATGGGAAAGAGGTTTGAGCTGAGAATAGACCATAATGGTCTGAAATATTTGTTTGATCAACCTACTTTAAATTCCAAGCAGAGGAGATGGTTGGAATTCCTTGTGAGTATGACTTTGATATCAATCACATCAAAGGATAGGAGAACAAAGTGGTTGATGCACTCATCAGGAGAGTGCATGAACTACATGCTACAACCATCAACATGTATCAAACCGATCTTAAAGAAAAAAAATTGGAAGGTGCAAAAGCAAATTTGCAGTACATGGAAATGGTAACAAAGTTACAACAAGGTAAGATGCTACAAAAAATAGAAGATTATAGATTGGAAGTTGATGGAATACTCATGTACAAGGACAAAATTTATGTACCCAGTTCTCACGAATTAAGGAGTATGATCTTGAAGGAGATGCATAATGTGCCTTATGTTGGGCACCCTAGATATGATAAAATAGTGGCAGTAGTCAAGAACCATTACTATTGTTCATGCATGAAGAAAGAAATTGTCGAGTACATCGCCATATGTATGGAGTGTCAAAGGGTCAAAGCTAAGCATAGACACCCAGTTGCGTTGCTACAACCATTACCTATTCCTGAGTGGAAGTGGGAAGTGGTGACAATGGATTTCATCACAGGATTACTCAAAACAAACAAGCAACATGATTCCATCATGGTGGTGGTGGATAAGCTTACGAAAGCTGCCCATTTTATTCCCTTGAAGACTACTCACACAACATCTAATGTTGTTTATATTTATATGAGGGAAGTAGCATGATTGCACGGTATTCCCAAGACAATTGTGTCTGACAGAGACCCAAAATTTACCTCGAAGTTTTGGAGAGGATTATTCAAGGGGATCAGAATGAGATTGAACTTCTGCACAACTTATCATCCTGAGTCTAATTGAAAAACATAAAGAATAAATCAAGTGATAGAAGATATGTTAAGAATGTATGTGATGGACAAACCATCTAGATGGGAAGACTACCTACACTTGGTAGAGTTTTCTTACAACAATGGGTACCAAGCATTACTAAAGATGAGCCCATTTGAGGCACTTTATGGCAGAAAGTGCAACACACCAATAAGTTGGGACAACCTAGCTGACAGAGAAATAATTGAGCCACAGTTGCTCGGTGAAATGGAAGAGAAAGTGTTAAATATTAAGAAGAATTTGAAGGCTACCCAAGATAGGAAGAAAATCTACTCTAACAAACGTAGAAACCACAGTGAGTTTAAAGTGGGCAATCATTTTTTCATGAAGTTGAAAGCCAACAAAAGTTCCTTGAAGTTGGGAAACTGTTCCAAGTTGGAAGCCAGATATTGTGGACCATTTGAAATTCTAGAAAGGATTGGACCAGTAGCTCATATGCTTTCATTTCCTGCATGCATGACTATTCATAATGTATTTCATGTCTCGTTGCTCAAGAAATATATACCTGATGCTAATCATGTGATTGATTGGAATGTGATTCAGGTGGAGAAAGAAGGT
>JZKD02S0166914.1:777384-809331 GCA_000966675.3 Picea glauca
TGAGGAGCCAAGTGTCATCCAAAATGCATGCAGTTTTATGGGGGGGCATTCTCACCTTATCACCATGCTGAGCATTCAGACCATTCTGACGATGTTGGCCATCCATTACTCTGACTCACTGATGCACTGAGCAAGCACGCAGTGAGCTAGTCCGCCATTATTGAATTCCAAGAGCCCAAACCTCCGCAACAAACCTGAGTTGATACCTGTAACACCCTGTTTCCCCCAACTTGTAAATATAACTGGACTGGCCAAGAACTATGACAAACTCATACATGTGAATATGTGATGTAAATGGACCTTGAGGAAAAGGTCAATGAATGTGAATAACATTCTGAATTTATTGCAGGACTGCTGATGAGGGGATGTGCAGAAAAAGAGACCACGATGGTGGTGGAAGGCACCTGAAAAGGTGGCGTTAACTTCCACCGAGAATTAAATACTGTATTTGAACTCCACTGGCCCGGAGAACCAAAAGCGGCTCGCTGGTCCTGAAATTCAATGCCTCGCAGGCTGGTAGGCAGATGGCTTGATGAGGGATGGGATGGTGAACCACCCATCCGTAGAGCTGTTAGGCCTGATTGGCGCGAGGGTAATCGTGCCACATGCAACCTTGTGAGAGGATAAGGCGTATGGCAGAGACGATTGAAAGGGAGACGCGAGGGGAACTCTAGCAGTTTTTACGCAAAGGGAGTGATCGCAGAGAGGGAGGATTGCAATCTTCGCTTCTGGTCACTGACAGACAGAGAGACGCAGTCTCAGAGCATCGTGGTCTCAGCTCAGGGGTGGCTAGTGGTAAATCCGTTGGGAGTCGCTACGCCTACGGTTGGGTGGAAACGAGCACCCCTCTCAGTAGTCGCACCCACTCTGGTGTTATTTCTGATAAGTGTTTTATATATGTTACATCTTGAAATTCATAGACTGGTATATGTATATATATATGCTCATAGAACTGTGAAATTGTGAATGATTTCAGTGTTAGAATGTCGATGCAGTGTTTGATAAGAATGAATAGATATATGCTTATAATAGAGGAAACCATGCATGATTTATGTTGATAAATGGATTTGATTATGCATGAGCTGAACCAAGTCAGACTTCCAGTGCATCCTCGGGAGTTTGTTTCCCTTTGTCTGTTTCCAGGAATTCCCTGGATTAGATCTCTTCACAGAGATTCCCTTCTTAGAAAGGCTTACCAAGAACATGGAAAAAGGACTTGAATGTGCAAGTCTTAGCAACCCTGTATGAAGAGGAACGACCCTCTTAAAAATCCCGAAGTAGCAGCGTAGGGATAAGTATTGATCAAGGAAGGAGATCCTGTTGGGGAACCTGCGGTCATTCACTATCGTTAAAATTGAAGGAATGAACGAGGGCGTTAATTGCCTTAACATTTTTTCCTCTATCTTCGTGAATAGCGAGGAAATCCAAATCGTAGACCCCCAGGCTCCATGAGAACATCTGGACCGTTGGTTTTTCCACGTCCAAAGAGCAGTAGGAAAGGGCGCAGCATCAGGATCGATCCAAAACGTCAGATCTTAGCTAGGAAACCCGACAGCTGTTAGATCTATAGGGAGATAGACGAGGGTTAAACCTCGTGAATAGGGGCAAAAAAAAGGATCCGAGCCATCCATCCGAGGAGGACAGGTGGCAGAGATCCAGGGATCTCGTGAGTTCGGAGGTTCACGGGGTAGGAGTCCAAAAGTTGGATGCTCCAAGTCGCGAATGGCGAAGCCATGAGAGGATCAGAGCCGTCCATCCGAGGAGGACAGGTGGCAGATATCCAAGTATCTCATGAGTTCGGAGGTTCGCGGGGTAGGAGTCCAAAAGTTGGATGCTCCAAGTCGTGAATGGAGAAGCCACGAGAGGATTAGGTCTGTCCATCTGAGGAGGAAAGGTGGCAGAGATCCAGGGATCTCGTGAAATCGGAGGTTCGCAGGGTAGGGGTCCAAGCATTTGGTGCTCCAAGTCAAGAGACATGAGGAGCGAGAAAGAAGGGTAGCCATTGGATCTGGGTCGCAGGAGAATCGTCGGATCTACACGTAGGATTGTGTATCAGGGTTTCGTAGGTTGAAGCCCTTGATCTTGGCAACAGAAGCTGCGAAGTCGCGAAACGCGAAACTTCGAAAAGCAGGAATATAGCGTGGGGCCACACAGGGGTTGGTGGAGGACAGGTGGCAGGTTAAAAAAAAAAACTCGGGAGGCATCGGAGAATCGGGATTCGAGGAGTCGGGAATCCCGTAGGCGCATGCATTTTGGCATCGAAAACCCCGAAACCCCGACGAAGGGGTAAGGTTGTGGTCACGGAGTGATGGTTACGTGGACTAGGGGCTGAGCCAGGAGGTCTAGCGTGAAAAAGGTGCGTCGGGAATCGGAGAATCGCGAGTCTTGGGGATGTTTGCACATCGACATTGAAAACGTCGAAATCCCGATAGGAGCCTAGGACTGTGGCCATATGAAGGCAGGTCACGTAGACCAACAGTATAGCTGGTAGGGATAAGGTAAAAAGGACCTCATCGGTAATCGGGGATTCTGTCCCTTGGGGAAAAAGGAGAAATTTTTACTACGTTATAGTGGGTATGTTACAATACCCTTGCGACACATGTACCCTGTGGGTTGCTTGCGTATTGTTCTGTTATTACCGTCCTCCATGTCCAGTTTCTATTGTTTCCATCACCATGCCCGTGTGTTGAGGAGCGGGAGTGAAGAAGCAGGTTGTTAGGCCCGTGGATAGAAGAAGCAGGTTGTCAGGCCTGTGAGCAACTCTTTCCAGGTGAGAGTGTGTGCTGAGGAAGTGAGTTCTCCTGGAGGGAGTCCAGTAGCAGCTATAGAGCTCTGATAATTCCCGATCCAGCCTGTTGCTGAAGCCCAAGGAAAGGGAGGCATAGTAGCCGATGGATTGTTGGATAGTGAAGGTGTACACTCCTGGGGTGGGACAGACATGTGGGGAATGAGAGTCTGTGAGCTGTGGGCATAAGTGGCTCCTTGGAGAAAATCCTTCATGTTGTACTATGCAACTTCCTGTTGTACCTACCTAACCTAGGAATCCCTTACCTGGTGGAGTTTAGTCCCATCTCGAGGGTGACCCACTGCTAAGAGTGATGAGCAATGTGGTCTAAGGCTGGGAGGTTTGTGGAAGGTCTGCACACAATTGGCTTACTTCAATTAAAAGATAAGTACCAATTCTCTGTTCATTGTATGCTGTGTATTTGTACATGTGTTATAATTGATGAGTAATGCCTATATATATTGCAGGTATGTGTTAATGTTGCTTCCACATGAATAGGTGTATGAGTAGAGTGTTTATGATATATATATATGTATATGTATATGTATATATATCAGAGGTTATCTCTATTTATTTCTTGTAAAGTTTATATGTGAATATTTCCGCAAAAGATGATTACTCAATGACGATGCTAACCTGGGTGACCGAGGATGTTACAAGATGGCATCAAAGCATTATTTTGAGTAGCATGGCTCGGCCTAGGTGGCCAGGGATGTTACAAGATGGTATCAGAGCGAGGCTTCAACACTGAGCATGGATGAGCCATGTTAGTGAAAGTTGAAGTGAAAGTTTCAGAGTGAATTGTTGTCGAGAGGGACAAAATTTGAAGTTTAGAGCGTTCCTGAGTGTCAGGAAGGCACCATGTGAACACTTGGACTATTTTTAGAAGCTTAGGAAGTATAGCGGTTCAAGAAAACCTATAGGGGAAGGATACCACCGCAACCTTGGTATTGGGCCACAAATTTTATAATTTGGACCATAGGATCTGTTCGAGAGAAGGAGGATCCTTCACAACCATTAGATCTGGAGAAAGGTGCATGAGAGTTAATCATCAAGTCCTTTGGACTTCATGAATTTAGTGAATTCTATGTGTTATAGAGCAAAAGGGGGCTGAAGCCCGAAGTTCCGAAGTCCCAAAGTGGATCTACATCGTAGATCCAGGGAAAAGTGCTTGACCGTTGGATCGGTCGAAGACATATCAGAACCATTAGATTGAGTCAAGAACAAGAGGTAAGGCATAGCGGTGAAGAACAAATATCAGCCATAAGATCTGCGCACAAGTGATTGTGAGCCATAGATCTCACAATAGTTCGGAAGTTTGACACTTTGGGAGAAATGGAGTGTGGTAGAGTGAAAACTCCCAAAGTCCCGAAGTTCGAAGTTGATCTAGACCGTTCATTAAAGGAGGCACGTGTCAACAGATCAACGTGTTTAAAAATTTGACATTTGATAGTAATAAGGTGTGATGGAGTGAAAACTCTCGAACTCTCGAAGTCCGAAGTTAATCCAGATCGTTCATCAAAAAGGACACGTGGCGATAGATTGGCTATTTCGGGAATTCAGAATTCGGGAGAAACAAGGTGTGCTAAGGTGAAAATTTTTGGAGTCTTGAAGTCTAGAGTTCATTCGGACCATTCATAAAAGGAGACGCGCGTCAAAAGATCATCTTGTTCGGAGTTGGACGTTCGGGAGAATTGGAGTGTGCTAGTGCAGAATCTCCCGAAGCCTCGAAGTCTGAAGTCTTGAAGCTGAAGAGCCAAAGTGGCGTGGCATGATGACATCACCGGTGGTGATGTGGACCTTTCTTAGACATGCCAGGTGCCACCACCTTAATTGTTGATAGTTATACTATGTGGACCTGAAAGGTAAGGAAGTTTAGGAGTTCGACATTCGGGAGAATTGGAGTGTGCTAGTGTGAATCTTCCGAAGCCCGAAGTCTCGAAGTCCTGAAGTGATGTGAATTGCCGATGTCACCAGGGATAACATCGACACATGGGATGTGTGCGACGTGTCAGTGAGTTAAGAACCTTTGGAAGGTAGAAATGTCAGTTAGAACGTGAGATGTGTCACCCATCATATTGGGTCACGTGTCTGCTTCTAGTATTTCACCACGTGACACTCCTCTCGAGCATGGATGGTGGGGACCTGATGGATACATAAAGTAGTTAAAACCTTGGCGAAGTATTTAACTAGATAAGGCCGACAATAATTTGGTCGGAGTGGATGCGTGGCGCCACACCCTGTAGTGCGAAGACTTGACACTCCAGAGGAACTTGAACAATAGATGTTTAAGTATGAAAACTCCCAAAGGCCAGAGTTTACCTTGACCGTTGATCACGGAGGACATGTGACAGTAGATCCTACAGTCTGGAGACTGGGCACTCCAGAGGAAAGGTGTTACAGGTAGCATTGAGTAGAGAACTCCCAAAGGCCAAAATTAATCTCAATCGTTGGTCATAGGGGGCGCGTGGCATCAGATCCTAAGGTCTAGAGATTGGACACTCCAGAAGAAATGGTTCATGATTGAGTGGAGGAAGAAATCCCTGAATTCCCGTAGCGCCAAATTGACGTGACGTGATGATGTCACTGGGGGTGATATGGAACTATTCTGAGATTCACGGTTCAAGAGTTTTTGAGTGTGCATATGTGAAATCCTCTGAAGTCCTGGAACCCCGAAGCTCCGAAGTCCCATAGCTAGGAAGTTCTGAAGAAACAGATGTGACATGGAATGATGATGTCACCAGGGTGACATGGATCTCCCCTAGGCATGTCAGGTGTCATATGACTTTGTACTTGGAAAGAGCTGCAACAGTCTGGAGACTTGTCACTTCGGAAGGATTGACAGCATGGACAATCCGGAACTCCCGAAGCCCGGAGTTCCATAGTAATTATCAGACATTGGATGATGGGAAGCCGTGGACTGTTGATCCATCCCACTTTGCGAGTTCGCCAGTGTGACACTCTGAGATATTGTTGTGATGTGCTTTGGAAACCACTGAATCTCGGAGTCCCGAAGCTCCTATGCACTGTATATCTGAACAGGGAATGTGGACCGTAGATCCACTGTCCTTCGCGATTTCGCGAGTTCAATGTTTTGTGATGTTTAGGATGCACGAAAAGGGAAACCTCCGAAGCTCCAGAGCCCCAAATTTCCAAGGCTCCGGATAAGCGCCCAACTAATAGCACTTGATCACAACCATGGTCACATGCAAATTAAGGGCTGAAGAAAAAGGGGCTAGTGCCCGAAAGTGAATTGTAGAACAAAACAGGGCTCGGAGATAGATCCGTGGGGATTCTTGATCGACCAAGACCCACAGAAAATGGAGTTTCATATTCTTTTGTTGAATCAAATTGTTTAAATTATTCTGGAAAATTATTAAGTCTGATAGTCTGAAAAAATTTGGTTGTCTACACATTTTGCAGAGTTAACAATTATCAGAACCGAACCAAATTGTTACATAGTGTAGAGAAATGGAGGAGGCATAAGACTCTTACAGTATAGAGGATGAGGTTAGAGGAATGGATTTCCATTTGGGATTTGAAGAAGCAAACTCCAATGGGCATGGACAAGAAATAGATAAAGACGCGAGCATGATGAAAATCATTAAAAAATTCTAAAAAGATGTCCAAATTCACCAGACAAATAACAAAAGGCTTAAGAGAGCCAAGGAGCAACATGAAGACTTCAATATGAAGTTAATGCAAAGCATGGAAATAATTGAAAAGAAGTTGGATAAGGAAAGTGGATCCAACAAATCAGGGAGCCATAGGTCCCCTGATGAGGAAAGAAGAGAAGGAAGTGGTAACAGATGTCACGAACACTCTTAAAGGCATTCCAAAAGAAGGCCACATAACAATTCAAGTCCATCTCCTACCAGATAGCATAAGAGATCCGAAGTGGATGAAATGAAGGGTGAAATGAATAAGATCAAACCTCCTACTTTTGATGGAGAGCACAAGAAAGATGAAGAGGCTGAGACATGGCTACTTGACATGAGGAAATATTTCCAATTGCATAATTATTCCTCTTATGCAGAAGGAAGAATCACAGTCTATCAACTGAAAGGAAAGGAATTCGTGTGGTGGGATCAACTTGTGCAAGTGAAACACATCAGGGAGAAGAATGTCACATGGAAGGAATTCAAGATTTTTTTTGAAAAGAAGTACTTAACCAAAAGATACTATGACAAAAAGATGAAAGAGTTCTTTGAACTTAAATTGGGCAGCAGGACTATAGATGAATATAAAAGGAGATTTCTAGAGATGTTGAAGTATTTCCCTTTCATCAAGGATGAGACAGTCAAGATCCAGAGATATTTGAATGGGATGCCATCTTTTATCAGTGACAAAATCTAGTATGATGATCCTAAAACTATGGAAGAAACCATAAGGAAGGCAAAATGTATATATGATCAACATAGGGGAAAGCCTACTTTCCAAAGAGCTTGGGAAGACAAGAAGAAGTTTAAGAAGGAGCAGAGGCAGAAGGGGAGTAAGCCACCATTTTTTCAGAAATAGTCCTCAAGGACAACTAGTTTTGAGGCAGCCCAGGATGGCTGAAGTAGGTGGGCAAAGGCCAAGGTAGATACTTATGCAATGTTGGGGCTGTATTGGAGATCATAAGTATAGAGATTTCCCTCATAGAAAGGACAAGGTGAGAGCTGTTCACAATGTTCAACAATCAGAAACAATGGAGGACATGGGCATAAGAGTACCAAGGATCTATGCATCCCTGGAAAACAAGCAAGCTAAGTTTAAATCACACATGATTGAAGTCAAAGGTATGAACAATAACTATGCCTTTACTATTTTAATTGATACAAGGGCTAGTCATAGCTATATAGATCCTAAGGTAGTGGAAATATTTAAATTACTAAGAAGAAAGCATGGGAAATCTTGGCTTGTGTAGTTGGCTACAAGAGCCAAGAGAAAGGTTGTTGAGTTGGTTAAATCATATCCAGTGGGCATGAATGGACTGAGTACCAAGACAGATTTAAACATCTTGCCTTTTGGATCATATGATTTCCTAATTGGTATAGATTGGTTGGACCAACACCATGACATATTAGACTTTCATAACAAGGCATTCACTTGCTCGGATGAGGAAGGAAATTACAGAGCAGTCCAAGGAATTCCCAGGGCAGTTACTATTCGGGAAATCTCAACAATGCAGCTAAAGAAGTGTTACAGGAAGGGTTGCCAAATATTTGCAACCCATATGGATGAAGCACCTAAGGATAAGGTGCCAAAATTGGAGGATCATGTAGTCCTGAAATATTTTGAAGATGTGTTCAAGGAGATACCAGGGATACCTCCAAAGAGAGATATTGATTTCTTTATAAATTTGATGTCTGGGGCAACTTCAGTATCAAAGAATCCCTACCGGATGAGCACACCGGAACTAAAAGAACTGCAAATGCAACTTGAATAAATTTTAAAGAAGGGGTACATATGCCCAAGTATGTCACCTTGGGGTGCCCCAGTGTTATTTGTGAAGAAGAAAGATGGGACCCTGAGATTGTGCATTGACTTCAGGAAGTTAAATTAAGTAACTAAAAAGAACAAGTATCCTCTACCAAGGATTGATGATCTCTTCGATCAATTGAAGGATGAAAGGGCATTTTCAAAGATAGATCTCAGGTTAGGATACCATCAGGTAAGGATTAAATATGAAGACATCAACAAGACCACCTTCAAGACAAGGTATGGTCATTATGAGTTCACAATGGTGCCATTTGGGTTATCAAATGCACCAACTATTTTCATGTGCTTAGTGTCTTTCGAGAATATTTAGACAAGTTTTTCATTGTCTTTTTTGATGACATCCTTGTATATTCCAAGACAGAGGAAGAGAACGAGCAACACTTGAGGATGGTGTTACAGGTGCTAAGAGAGAACCAACTGTTTGCTAAGTTTAGCAAGTGCTTTGGGACATATAATATCCGAAGAGGGAATAACAGTAGACCCCAAAAATATTGAAGCCATTAAATGGTGGACAACACCTAATAATGTGATATAAGTCAGATCCTTCATGGGTCTAGCTGGATACTACAGGAGATTCATTGCAATATTTTCGAAGATTGCTCACCCAATCACTTCCTTGCAAAGAAAAGGGGTAAAATTTAAACGGACAGAAGAATGTGAAAAAAGCTGCCAGCAATTGAAGCAGTTGTGAAAAGAGATTCCAACAATTCTGAATATTGTAGATCCGAATGAAGAAATCATGGTTTGCAGAGATGCATGCAAAGAAGGACTAGGTGGAGTCCTCAACCAGAATCGGTTTGTGATATGTTTTGAATCCAGGAAATTGAAAGAGCATGAAAGGCTCTACGCCACTCACAATTTGGAGTTGGCAGCCATAATACACGCTTTAAAGAAATGGAGACACTACCTCATGGGAAAGAGGTTTAAGCTAAGGATAGACCATAATGGTCTGAAATATTTGTTTGATCAGCCTACTTTAAATTCCAGGCAGAGCAGATGGTTGGAACTCTTCTGTGAATATGACTTTGATATCAAGCACATCAAAGGGAAGGAGAACAAAGTGGCCGATGCACTCGGCAGGAGAGTGCATGAACTACATGCTATAGCCATCAGCATGTATCAAACCGATCTTAAATACATAATTTTGGAAGCTGCAAAAGTATATTTGCAGTACATGGAAATGATAACAAAGTTACAACAAGGTAAGATGCTACATAAAATAGAAGATTATAGATTAGAAGTTGATGGAATACTCCTGTATAGGAACAAAATTTATGTACCTAGTTCTCACGAATCGAGGAGTATGATTTTGAAAGAGATGCATAATGTGCCTTATGCTGGGCACCCTAGATATCATAAAACAATGGCAACAGTCAAGAGCCATTACTATTGGCTAGGCATGAGGAAAGAAATTTCAGAGTACATTGCTATATGTATGGAGTGTCAAAGGGTCAAAGATGAGCATAAACACCCAACTGGGTTGATACAACCATTACCCATCCCTGAGTGGAAGTGGGAAGTGGTGACAATGGATTTCATCACATGATTACCCAGAATAAACAAGCAACATGATTCCATCATGGTGGTGGTGGATAAGCTTACGAAATCGACCCATTTTATTCCATTGAAGACTACTCACAAGGAATCTAATGTTGTTGATATTTATATGAGGGAAGTATCATGATTGCATGGTATTCCCAAGACAATTGTGTCTGACAAAGACCCAAAATTTACCTCGAAGTTTTGGAGAGGATTATTCAAGGGGCTCAGAATGAGCCTAAACTTCAACACAACTTAGCATTATGAGTTTGATGGACAAACAAAAAGAGTAAATCAAGTGATAGAAGATATGTTAAGAATGTATTTGATGGACAAACCATCTAGATGGTAAGACTACCTACACTTGGTAGAGTTTGCTTACAACAATGGGTACCAAGCATCACTGAAGATGAGCCCATTTGAGGCACTTTATGGAAGGAAGTGCAACACACCAATAAGCTAGGACAACCCAACTGATAGAGAAATAATTGGGTCATAGTTGCTCAAGGAAATAGAAGATAAATTGTTAAAGATAAATCAAAATTTGAAGGCTGCCCAAGACAGGAAAAACAACTATTCTGACAAAGGCAGAACCCACAGAGAGTTTAAAGTGGGTGATCATGTTTTCTTGAAGGTGAAAGCCAAAAAAAGTTCCCTGATGCTGGGAAATTGTTTCAAGTTGGCAGCTAGATATTGTGGGCCATTTTAAATTCTAGAAAGAATTGGACCAATAGCTTATATGCTTGCATTGCATGCATGCATGACTATTCATAATGTATTTCATGTCTCATTGCTCAAGAAATATATACCTGATGCTAATCATGTGATTGATTGGAATGTGTTTCAGGTGGAGAAATAAGGTGCCTTACAAGTGCATCCGGTGCGCATACTGGACTGGAAGAGCAAGCAGCTCCAGAGTCGAGCCATAGGGCTTGTAAAGGTTCAGTGGACCTGGTATGGTCCTGAGGACGCAACATGGGAGCATGAAGACACTATGCGGGCATAATACCCGCATATTTTTGAAGATTTTGGAAATCTTGTTGATGTTGTGTAATTAAGTTGCACCGAGGACAGTGCACAAATAAGGGGAGGGGATTGTAATACTCCAAGGACGAGCCCCTATTGTAATTACAAATGTAACATGTTTTGTAGGCTGGTGAGCCGAGTATTTATAAGCTGGTAGGCTTATGTGTTGATTACGCCGGTAGCCTAGGTGTTAAAGGCCAGGAGCCTGTTTTGTACATGTAAATATCCATATTATTAATATAACAACATCATTGCGTGTATATCGACCATGAAGAAAGAGTATGGGGGACTGAAATCCACTGGGTTGGGCAAGGGAGGAGGACAAGAGTAGAGCCTAAGAGCCTAAGCTTAAGAGCCTAGTAGAATAATATATTATTATTTTAAAAGTTGTAAAGAGGATATTAATTTATCCAAAGTTCCTTTAGGGAGAGGAACAAGTTCCAAGTGTGTGTGTGTGTGTGGGGGGGGGGGGAATGTGCTCCTGAAGATCCAAGTGTCATGAAAAATGCATGCATATTTATGGGGGTTCGTTATCACCATTCTCACCATGATGAGCATTCAGACCATTCTGACAATTCTGACGATGCTGGCCATCCATTGCCCCGACTCACTGATGCACTGAGCAAGTACGCAGTGAGCCAGTCTGCCATTGTTGAATGCCAATACCTCGAACCTCTGCAAAAAACCTGAGTTGATACCCTTGCAACACATGTACCCTGTGGTTTGCTTGCATACTGTTCCGTTATTACTGTCCTCCATGTCCAGTTTCTGTTGCTGCCATCACCATGCCTGTGTGTTGAGGAGTGGGAGTGAAGAAGCAGGTTGTCAAGCCCGTGGATAGAAGAAGTAGGTTGTCAGGCCCATGGATAGAAGAAGTAGGTTGTCAAGCCTATGAGAAACTCTCTCCAGGTGAGAGAGTGTGCTGAGGAAGTGAGTTCTCCTGGAGGGAGTCCAGTAGCAACTACAGAGCTATGAGAATTCCTAATCCGACCTATTGTTGAAGCCTAAGGAAAGGGAGGTGTAGCAACCGATGGACTGTTGGACAGTGAAGGTGTACACTCCTGGGGTGTGACAGACATGTGGGGAATGAGATTCTATGAGCTGTGGGCGTAAGTGGCTCCTTGGAGAAAATCTATCCTGTTGTACTGTGCAACTTCCTGTTGTCTCTGCCTAGCCTAGGAATCTCTTTCCCGGTGGAGTTTAGTTCTATATCGGGGTGACCCATTGCCGTGAGTGATGAGCAACATGGTTGAAGGCTAGGAGGTTCATGGAAGGTCTACACGCAGTTGGTGTACTTCAATTAAAAGTTAAGTACAAATTCTCTATTCATTGTATGCCGTGTATTTGTACGTGTGTTATAATTGATGAGTAATGCCTATATATATTGCATGTATGTGTTAATGTTTCTTCCACATGAATAAGTGTATGATAAAAGTGTTTATGTCTGTTTAATTACATTATACACACACACACATATATATCATATGTTATCTCTATTTATTTCTTGTTAAGTTTATATGTGAATATTTCTACAAAAGATGTTTACTCAGTGACGATGTCGGCCTGGGTGACTGGGGATGTTACAAGATGGTATCAGAGCGTTATTTGGAGTAGCATGGCCCAACTTGGGTGGTCGAGGATGTTACAATTAAGGAAGAAGAGGGATGGGAAAATAAATCCTTGTTATATACTAATGAAATCCACTATATCCCAACTAGTACAGACTCATGGTATAATGATGTGACATTTTACATACATCATGGAACTTGTTCTAGTCATATGGGCTCAAGGGAGAAAAGGGCTGTACATTTTAAATATGCCTAATACGAGCTCATTAACGACATCCTTTTATGAAAAAAATATGATGGAGTATTGTTAAGATGTTTGGAAAAGGGCGATGTCGAAAAGTACTAAAAGATATTAATGATGGGCTAAGTAGAGGTCATTTCCCTCGAAAAACCACAACTCACAAAATTATGAGAGTTAGATACTACTGACCTACTCTTTTCTGTGATGCTCACACTCATGTAAGAAAATCTAAAACTTGTCAACTAAGTGCGGGAAGAGAGAATAAAACTTGAATACCCTTGCAACCTATCTCAATCACTAGACCTTTTGAGCATTGGGGCATTAACATCATGCAAGAAATAAATCCCATTCATTGAAACAAAACAAGTACATCTTAACCACATCATATTACTTCACCTGGTGGGATAAAGTTGTGCCTTTGACACAAGTAAATGTAAGAGTAGTTATTCAATTCTTGGAACAACATTTAATCACCAAGTTTGGGGCTCCCTTGGTCATTGTGTTTGACAATGTTACCTATTTTTGTTTCTTTGTTATTGTCTGAATTTGCTTTGGATAAAGGGGATCATTCTTAGGTATTCAACTAACTATTATCCAGAAGGTGATTGAGTAGTTCAGTCAACAAATAAAAATATGATTCATATTCTCAAAAAGACCATAACGTAGGATGACTGAAACTAGCACAATGTTTTGATTAATGCTCTCTAGGATAATAGAGTAACACCTAAAGAAGCATTATGGACTTTTGCTTACTATGTAGTATATGGGAAAGAAACAATTATTCTGCTAAACATTTTCTTTCCATCATTACAATTGTCCTAAGCTTAAATGGGTCATCCTTATTCCACCCTCCAAAATATAATTGACACATTAATTATGCTAGAGAAGGAAAGGGAGAAAGCCAAAAAATAATTTGTAGCTCACCAATGGATTGGGAAAATATGGTTTGATAAACACAAGGTCAGTGACAAAAACTTTGAGATAGGTGATCTGGTCATGAAATGGGATAAAGTTAGTGAGCCCAAAGGAAAACACACAAAACTTCAGAACTTATGGCTTAGTCCTTACAAGGTTGCAAAAAAAATAGGCACTGGAAGGTAGAAGTTACAAAGTGTGGAAGGTGAGTTGGATTCCCTTTCTATCAATGGCCATATTCTAAAACAATACTTCACTTGATTTCTTTCATAGGCAATCAATTGTATAATAGTTTTGTTGTCTTTCATATTTTGAATTTTATTTTCTTTCACTGGTGTGGCTTATTTTTTTGGTGTGTTTCAAGATTAATTTTCCCTGTTTAAGTTTGATTTGCATGGTTTCATTTACGTGAGTTTAGTTTGCATGTTTTGAGTTTTTTTATTTTCCCTAATACATTTTAGAGGTGTTGAGTTTTCAACATCTAGTGAAATAAGGCATCCAGTTCTAGGTTGTAGGCCTTACTCTTTCTTCTATCAAAAGTAAAGTGAGTCAACAACAAACATAATTAGGAGTTAAACAATGTTCAAAGTTTCTTTTATGTGTAACTTTGAAAGACACTTAATAGTTTTTTTGGTCGAGACAATAACTATTGTCAATCATGAATAAATTAAATAAGTTATGAGCTTCACATAAATGACCTAAATAATGAGGGAAAGTTGATGAAATCCATTCATCTTTTGGAAAGACAAGCTTCATGCCTAAGTACTAATTCATTCCATCAGTAATAAATATCATCCTCAAAATCTTAAAGGTTATCTCACCTGAGTTTTTCCTTGAACTAAATAATGACAATAAAGATGTGTGTGTTTGTGTGTGTGGCACACAAGAATAAAATAAAAAAGAGGACAAAATGTTCAAGAAAGAGGATCCCTTCAAGGTGATACATACTTTTTTAATGAGGAAATACAGATATCTCTATCGAGGCTATGGATGCTCACTGAAAAGAAAGCAAGGATTTTGATATCGAGGTGACTCTGTAGGGGCTATGGATGCTCACGACTAGTGGAGCAACACCATAAAAATGATAGAGTCACTCAGAGATCTAAAAATCCTCTTGACAATGATGTTTGAATTAAATAAGTTCTTTCTCATAGTTAAGCATCATTAATCAAAAGGACTTATCATTATGTTTGTCAAACAGTCAAGTCTTCATTGTAGGCCAAAGAATTATTTCTAACTTATGCATAAGAGGATCTATGAGTAGTTTTTTTTGTTTCAAGTTATGTTCTATCTTTCCCTCCACTTGAAATTGATGTGTTTTTGTTCGAAGGTGTGTATGTAGAGATCTTGGGTCGTCTAGTGAATCATCATTTTTTTTAAATAAATTGGGGAAAATATAGATTAAAAAGGTCGGGTTGAAGCTAACGACAGAGTACAAACATCAAAATCTTCATCTTTCTAGCTATACTGTGGTAAAAAGGAACCAAAATTACCAGGTTGGCTTTGATGAACCAAGTACAAGACTTCCCTGGATTCAAACTTACTACATCCTGATTGCAAGAATGAATCCTTACAAATTGATGACACATGAAAATGCAGAAGCAAAACATAATTAACACACAATCCAAGCTAGGAATCCCAAATATAATTGGGAGTCCCCTGAGTTTCCTGATTATGATTCTTTCTCTTTACGATTTTTGTTTGCTTTTCTTCCTCTTATTAGAGTGGGAGAAGGATGAGGATTCTTCGTTAGTATTTATTCAAAGGAGGGAGATTTCAGATCTTCTCCCTCCTATGCAACTCCCATCTCCACTCCCACAAAAGGATTGAGGGGAGAAGGTGAAACTCCAATTGGTGGAGTAACCACGGGTTTTGGATTCTTCCCATGCAAATATTCATTACCCCCGATAAAGGTCTCCTATCCTTTAGCCATGTTTTCTGGATTGTTTTGTTCTTTTATTGGCTACTCAGATTTGATCTCTGAGTTGTTCTCATGAGGAACTTCCTCCATAGAGTCCTCTAATTCTTCATCTTGAGATTCCAAAATTGTGAATCTATTATTAGAGGGAATATATGGGCGAGCTTGAGACCCATGGTTAGGTTGTTCTCCCCTCAACTGTTGTTTCTTATGATTTCTTGAAACTTTCTTGAATCCTTGATCCACATTATTCTTTAATGGTTGAGATTCTTTAGGTTTGGGGAAACTTTTTCCAAAGTGCCCATATTCATGACAACTGTTACATTTGAAATGTACCTACTCATAGTCCAGGCCTTGAAGATGACTCCATCCATCTACATTGAGCTGAATTGCATCCGAAAATCCTTGTGAAAAATCCATTTCTACACATATTCTGGTGCATGTGTAGATATTTCCCTTTGGTTCAAAATGGGTTATAAATTGACCCACTTTATTCCTAATGGATTCAAAGGTGGATTCACCCCAGAAAATAAGGGGGAGGTATAGAAGTCTAATCCAAACAAGAGCATAAGAGATCTCCATATCTGGGTTAAAGTCGAGGGTCAAGTGGGAAAGAAACATTCCCTTGGAACCTAAAAAGTAAGGGCCAGATCTTAAGATATGGTCCCAATATTCAATTGATTTAAAAATAAATACATAAAATCATTTTCCACAATAAAAAGCCATGGGGTATTACTCAGGCCAATTCTCAAAAATCCATTCTAGAACTACCTTAGGACTGGGCCAAAGGGATAAGAACTTACCAACTTAACCATGCTCTGTCAAAATAATAGAATTATGTTTTGCCACATAGTTCCCCATTAAGTCCAGACTGGGGATGGACTTTGCTCATTTGGCACACCTACCCATGTCGATAGAGGGTCTATCCATGATGCTTCAAACAACTTCCAATCCACACAAAATGAAGAGGTTGTCTGTGACCATCAAAATCCGCTACCGACACATCACCAAAAACCAACAATGCACAAAGGTTATCAGAGATGACAACGACGAACTGAGATCCAGGTTCCAGAGACCAGTGAACAAACAACTTGGGATGATGGAAAGGGTTCCAGAGACGAGTGTGGTGATAGAGAACCAAGAGTGGTGACTAGGGAAAACCTTATCTGTTAAGAACCAAATATCAAAATAACATAAAAACCTCAAAATAAGTACTCCACGTCTTGACAAAGAGATAAATTCAGATAATAAACCTCTTCGAGGGGGAAACCTTGTTATACATCACAAGAATTCACAATACAAGATGATTCCAAATGAAAAGGTCTCCTTGGTATATATAAGAGACTAGGAGGTACGATTACAACTAATGGACCCAAGATGACATAAATAAAATAACAATACTAATGTAATATGCCCCAATTAAGGGGTAATGTGCCACTATTTAGGGCTTAACATTACCCTCCCCTTCAGAAAAGTGTTGTCCTCATCGCTTGAGTATTTCTGGATGCTTCTGTATAAAAGACTCATCTTTCCACATTGAAAATTCAGTAGGTAGTTTCTTCCACTTAATGAGATACTCTGAAATTGATCTATTCCTAAACTGGAAAATTCTTGTGTCAGTGATAGATTCAGGGTACAATATGATTTTTCCTTCCTTGTCAAGTTCTGGAAATATAGTTTGAACTGGGATCTTGTCACCTATAACTCCAATTTGTATGCCATAGTACCAATCTTTTGCAACGCCTTATAAGGGTTGTAATACTTCGGTGATAATTTATTATCCTTCTTAGCTTGCTTGAGGGACATATTTTTGTATGGTTGTAGTCTTAAAAATACCCAATCCCCTACTTCAAAACTTCTTTCACTACGATGTTGATCTGCTTGTTGTTTCATGCGATTTTGTGCCATGGTCAGGTTGTCCTTTAAGAGTTAGAGAACTTGTTGTTGATGCTCTATGTGATCTTCCACTTCTTGAACCTTAGATTTTTGTTTTAGAGAAGAAGTGATGGATGATGGGTGATATCCATAAAGCGCCATAAATGGTGTCATTTTTGTTGCAGTATGAAAGGAAGTGTTATACCACCATTCTACCAAGGGTAACCACTTGAACCATTGTGTTTGTTTATAAGAGACAAAGCAATGAAGGTAGCCTTCTAGACATTTGTTCACTATCTCAGTTTGTCCATGAGGTTGAGGATGATAAGATGAGCTATGACCCAATTGAATACCCAAACAAGAAAATAATTATGTCCAAAAATGTCCAGTGAAGATGGGATCTCTATCACTTACAATAATCTTTGGGCTTCCATGTAGCTTTTGAGATGTCTCCATGAATGCGGTTGCAATTGTAATGGCTTTGAAAGGATGAGAGAGTGCACAAAAGTGTGCATACTTGGTAAGTATATCAACAATCACCATGATGACACTCTTTCCTTTAGACTTTGGTAACCCTGTGATGAAATCCATGGAAACCTCCCCCCAACGCTGACTTGGAATGGATAATGGTTGTAAAAGAGCCGGGGTCTTAATTGTTTCCACCTTATTTTGTTAGCAAACCAAAAATTCTGCCGCAAACCTTTGAACATTAGTTTTAAGTCCATCCCAAAAACATTCCCTCTTGACCCTATGAAAAGTTTTAAAAAATCCTAAGTGCCCTCCTACTGAAGAGGTAGGCAATTCCAAAAGTACCTTTTGTTTGAGTTTGGATTTCTTACACAAATATAAGTGATCTTTGTAGTACAATGAATCATTTTTCCATGTAAATGTATAGGATGCACTAGAATCCTACTGCAACCTTTGAATGAGATCCTGCACTTCTTTGTCATTCTTCCATTCATCCCTTGCTTCTATTATCCAATCAGGTTGGATGATAGAGATAACACAGAGAAATTCCTCAACGTTGTCATCCTTTCTTGAGAGTGAATCTGCCACAACATTTTTCTTCCCTTTTTTGTAGATGATTTCAAAGTCATAACCCAACATCTTGGTCACCCATTTTTGTTTCTCTTTTGAAGATATTATTTGTTCTAAGAAATATTTAAGACTGTCATGATCTGTTTTGACCTTGAAATGCCTACCTATTAGGTAAGGGCACTATTGCTTCAATGCATGTAGTATTGCCATCATTTCCTTCTCATAAATGGGTTTTTGTAAGTACTTTCCCTTGGGTGTTCGACTTTCAAAAGAAAGGGGCCTTCCTTATTGCATTAGAACAACACCAATGCCATTTCCAAAGGCATCACATTCCACAATAAAGGTTTTTGTGAAGTCTTGTGTGGTCAAGACATGAGCTGAGCACATTGCCTCTTTAAGTTGTTCAAAATATTGAGTTTCCTCCAGAGTCCATGAAAATGCATCCTTCTTATTGAATGTAGTTAAAGGTGTTGTTATTCTTCCATAGTTCTGAACAAACTTGCAATAGTAACTTGTCAAACCCAAAAATCCTCTAAGATTCTTCAATGCTTTGGGATCGGCCAGTCCATCATGGCTTTAATCTTGTTAGGGTCTACCTTGACACCTTCACGAGATACAATATGACCTAAATACTCTACCTCCTTCATGCCAAAGAAAAATTTGGCCGGTTTTGCATAGAGTTGTTGCTCCTTTAGTAGTTGTAGCACCCCATAAACATGTCAACCATGATCATGATCGTAAGTTGGTGGAAGACCTCTGGGAATATCTTCAAATAATTTGGAATGATTATACATGATACCTTGTATATCTAGGGGAATATATGGCTTAGATGTTTGAACATCTAGTGAGCATAATTGTACAATTACACCTTGATGCCCCTTTTTCAATAATTTTGTCATGCCATTAGAGCATATCACCTTATTGGGTTTCCTTTTGATACCCCTTAACTCAAATTTCTTTCCTTCCAATGAAAATTTCATGAAAAGTTATTGAAAATTAAAAGCCATTGTTCCCAATGATTGTAACCATTGGACCCCTAGTACGACATCAACACCACCCATGGGTATAGAAATCATTGGGCTATTCATTACATATTCCCCCATAGTAAGATTGATCTTATGGCATTTTTCTGAGCAATTGATAGTTCCTCCATTTGCAATCATTACTTGAAACTCTGGTGCTAGATATATAAAGCAATTGAGAGCTTTGGCTAATTTACAGTGAATGAAATTATGATTACTACCAAAATCAATTAGCACTATTACCTTTTTCTTTTTGATATATCCTTCGATTTTGTGTAGTATTCCAGATATAAAATAGTATGCAAAACACAAATATTTTAGCTAGAAATGGCAGAACAACAATGATATAACCAAAACAATACCATAATAATACCAAAATAACACCAGAAAGAGCACCTTGATTAATGATAGCAATATTCACTTGCCTCTTCGAGGGGGAAACCTCCAGTAGAGAAGCGCTTTATTACAATAATATCCAAGACAAAACTTCTCATACCCTCTACTCCTATTTATACTAAATATGTCTATCCAAAAGAACAATCTAGAGTGAGATCCTATTAGAAAAACAGGATCGCGGAGCAATAAAATAATACAAATGCAGAAATAAAACACAGAAGATACACAATACAATAGAGACACAGATATACGTGGTTCACCTAGTGTGGGCTACGTCCAACAGAGAAATTTCCAAGTCCTTCCTTTATTATTATCCAACAAATGAAGGGATACAACCTACAACACACCCGCTGTAACTTCCTCTTCTTTCTCTCACAGTCTCCTCCCTCATAATACAATATTCACAATGATACATAGTGACAATACATTTCCCTCATAAAAGAGGGTTTCCTTCTAGGGAAAAAAAACCTAACATAACTTCTACTGTCAGATCTGCGACTTTATAATGAACGATCCATATTTACTATGAAATCATAATATAGATTTACAAGGAAATTTTTCCTTTGGGGGCCTGCTTGCCCCCAGAGCTCACAGGGGGGGTAACTCCCTTGTACTCCCCCGCATGGAGGAGTTTACATTCTTTCGAGGTGTAAAGTCTTCATGGGGTATAAACACGGCTGAAAACAAAGACCTCTGAATCAAGAAGATAATCAGGCTCCACAACAAAAAATATCCCACTTGGAGACTAATCTCAACAACTCCACTACTGATGTATATGATGGACTATGATCCTTCTTGGACCTGGAAAATTTCTCATCTTCACCTTCATGCTTGAAGACCAACTGAAACTAAGCAGGAATTCAATTTCTCCCTGGTTACTCCCTTTGTTAAAATATCTGCAAGATTCTGGCTAGTGTGTATCTTTTCCAACTTCAAATGTCCATCTTCCAAGATGGATCGTATGAAATGGTACATGAGTTGTATATTCTTAGTCTTTGAATGAAAGGTTGAGTTCTTTGTAAGATGAATGGCACTCTCATTGTCACAGTACAACATGCTATTCTCTTGCTTCTTTCCCAATTCCTCCATAAACCTCTGTAACCAAATCATCTCTTTACTAGGCTCTGTAGTAGCAACATACTATGCCTTTGTTGTTGAAAGTGCAACAACCTTTTACAGTTTCGAAATCCAACTTACTGTTGTTTCACCTATAGGAAAAACATGCCTTGTGGTGCTCCTCTTGCTATATTTATCACCTGCCATATCTGAATCAACATATCCCTATAAAACAATGTCTAAACCTCCAAAACATAATGCATGAGTAGCAGTGCCTCTCAAATACATGAGAATCCACTTCATTGCCTCCCAATGTTCTTTACCTGGATTGTTCATATACCTGCTCACAACTCCCACTGCATGTGAAATATCTGGTCTTGTGCAAACCATCGCATATATCAAGCTGCCAACTGCTGATGAATAAGGGACCCTAGACATGTATTATATCTCTTCCTATGTCTTGGGACACATTTCTTTAGTTAATTTGAAATGGTTGGCCAAAGGTGTACTAACTAGTTTTTCATTCTGCATTCTAAACTTCTCTAACACCTTATCTATGTACTCACCCTAAGACAATGTCAATTTGCGATTTTTCTTGTCTTTTGTTATTCTCATACCAAGGATTTTCTTTGCAGCGCCCAAATCCTTCATTGCAAATGACTTAGCTAATTTCTTCTTGAACACATTTATATCCTGCATATTAGACCCTGCAACAAGCATGTCATCTACATACAATAGAAAGATAATATAGCTTCCATTTTATATCTTTTTAAAATAAACACAGTGATCAGAATGACATCTACTATAACCTTGTTCTGTCATAAACCTGTCAAACTTCAAATACCACTACTTTAAAGCTTACTTTAGGCCATACAAACTCTTCTTCAACCTGCATACCAAATTCTCCTTCCCTTTGACCTCATACCCATGTGGCTACTGCATATATATCTCTTCCTCCAAATTCCCATGGAGAAAAGTTGTTTTTACATCTAACTGTTCAAGATGCAAATCTTCTACTGCCATAAGACTTAAAATAGTCCTAATTGAAGTCATTTTAACAACAGGAGAAAATATTTCATCAAAATCTATACCTTTCTTTTGTACAAACCCCTTTACAACAAGTCTAGCCTTGTACCGTTTTTTTCCTCCATCTTCTTCCTTCAACTTGTAAACCCATTTATTCTGCAATGCTTTTTTTCCTGCAGGCAAATGAACCAAGTCCCAAGTATGGTTATTTACCAAGGAATCCATTTCCTCTTTCATACCTTCCTCCCACTTATTTTTGGTGTCTACCTGCATTGCCTCTTTATAACATTCGGGTTCACTAGAATCAATCAACAATAAATAATACAATGAAGGAGAGTATCGTTCAGGGGGTCTACTTAACCTGGTAGATATTCTAACAACACTTGTAGAAGTTTGAGGTACCTGCTGATCCTGTTGTTGTACAATTTGATTTTCTAGTACCTTTCAAATTTCTTTTACCGTGATCTCATCAAGCACTGTGTATTCTGGTTTTTCTTTTTCATGTTTCTTTCCCTGCAACTGATCTTTGTACATGACCTTCTCATTGAATATGACATCTCTACTCCTAATGATTTTGTTATTTTCATAATACCATAAGTGATAACCAAAATCATTAATACCATATCCAATAAAGGTACACTTCTTGGATTTTGCCTCAAGCTTTTTTCTATTTTCTTTATCAATATGGACAAATGATTCACAACCGAAAGTCTTCAAAAAAGAATAGTTTACCCTTTTGCCTGTCCATGACTCCTTTATAATTATAGCATCCAAAGAGCTTGAAGTTCCTCTATTTATTAAGTAAACAACAATATTTACAACATCTATCCAGAAATGTAAGGGCAAACCAGCATGCAATCTCATACTCCTTGCATGCTCCATGATTGTCCAGTTCATCCTTTCTGACACACCGTTTTCTTGTGGTGTTCCTGTAACTATCTTCTCTCTACGAATCCCATGGTATGAATTGTAATAATAAAAATCCTTGCTGCAATATTCACCTCCATTGTCTGATCTAAGACACTTCAACCTTTTTCCTGTCTGATTCTCAACCAAAGCTTTCCATTTCTTAAAAGTATCAAAAACATCAGATTTTTGTCGAATGCAATCAACCCAAATTTTTTTAGTTGCATCATCAATAAAAGTAACATAATAACAAGATCCACCAAGAGATGATACCTAAGCTGGTCCCCATTCATCTGTATGCACAAGATCTAACCTTTCACTCTTCTTTTCTTTTCCAACTCTGAGAAATCCGGCTCTCTTATGTTTTCCATAAACACAATGCTCACAAAAATCCAAATCAATTTGTTTAAGATTTGGCAACAAATTTATTTTGTGAAGTATCTTCATCCCCTTCTCACTCATGTGTCTAAGCCTATGATGCCATAATGCTGTATCCACTCCTGTAGAAGCTAAAGAGATGGAAGAGTCAGTATTACCGGTACATAAATACAATGTACCTACCTTCTCTCCTTTTTCTATCACCAATGATCCTTTGGTGACCTTCCACACCTTATCTGTAAATATGGATATACAACCTTCACTTGCCAACTGCCCTGTTGAAATTAGATTTTTCCTTAGATCTAGAACATTTCTTACCTCTTTCAACAACCATTGGTTTCCATTCCTTTTCTTTATTTTTACGTTTCACATTCCAACAATTTTGCATGGTGCATCATCACCCAAATGAACCTATCCAAAATCACCTTGAACATAATCTAGAAATTTTTTCCTATGGGGTGTGGCATGAAATTAAGACCCTAAATCTACTACCCAAGACTCATAAATATTATCTACATAAAGAATCAAAGCATCTTGTAACACATCCCCCGTTACATTTTCTTTCTGATTTTTCTCCTGTTGTCCATCTCTTTTTTTCTTTGGAGCTTTGGAATCTTTCTTGAGATGTCCTTTCTTACCACAATTCAAACACTCTATCTTTCCAAATCTGGATTTGGATATTCCCTTTCTAGAATCCCCGCAGTTTTCTGAGCCCTTTCCTCTATCCTTTTGAATTCCTCTGTTCTCCATGTTTAACGCATTACCTGATGTCTCACCTGTGCTTTTTCATCACATTTCCTCACTAAGGATAACACAAACAACAACATCAAATTTTAAAGTATTTGAACCAGAGACAGAGTTGCTTACAACCATGACCAAGCTGTTCCATCTTTTTGGCAATGAGCACAAGATTAGAAGAGCCCTGACCTCATCATCAAAGTCCACTTTTATAGAACTTAGTTGATTAGTAACCATATTAAATTCATTTAAATGATCTGCAATAGACCCACCTTCTGACATCTTCATATTAAATAATCTCTTCATTAGAAATACCTTATTAAATGCCAAGGGTTTTTCATACAGTTTAGCCAATGTGTCCATCAGCTGCTTCGTTGTATTTTCTTTCGAAATATTGAAAGCCACCAATGCTTCTAGGCTCAATCGTATCGTTCATAGTGCCTTTCCGTCAAGAACCTCCCATTCTTCATCCTTCATGGCCGTTGAATTCTTTTCTATTTCACCCAATGGTAGGAATAGATCCTTCTGATATAAACAATTGTCCATCTACATATTCCATAACTGGTAGTTTTGGTTGTTAAATTTCTCGACCCTAAACTTTGCATCTTCTTCCATTGCTCCCATTCGAACCAGAAACCCTCTTTTCCTACGAGTTACCTTTCGCTCTGATCCTAATTGTTAGAAAAACAGGATCACAGAGAAATAAAATAAAACAAACACTGAAATAAAACACAAAAGATACACAATACAATAGAGACACATATATACGTGGTTCACACAGTGTGGGCTACGTCCACTAGAGAAATTGCTAGGTCCTTCCTTTATTATTATCCAACAAATGAAGGGATACAACCTACAACACACCCGCTATAACTTCCTCTTCTTTCTCTCATAGTCTCCTCTTTCAGAATACAATATTCACAATGATACATAGCCACAATACATTTCCCTCATAAAAGAGGGTTTCCTTCTAGGGAGAAAAACCCTAAGATAACTTCTACCGTTAGATCTACGACCTTATAATGAATGGTCTAGATTTATTATGAAATTACAATATACATTTACGACACAATTTTTCCTTTCGGGGCTTCGCCCCTGAACCCCCGCTAGGGGCCCTCTTGCCCCTGGACCCCTCCGGGGGAGTAACCCCCCTCTACACTGCCCCGCATGGAGGAGTGTACATTCTTCCGAGGTGTAAAGTCTTCATGGGTTATAAACATAGCTAGAAACAAAGACCTCTGAATCAAGGAGATAATCAAGCTCCACAACCAACATACCCTTCTAGAAGCAGAAACTTCTATTATGTATTCTTATATTTGACTTATTCTTCCTTATTGCGAGTTCTTATTAATATTGGCCTTTATTACATGGAAATGCATTATTCTACGTATGTGAGGGGTTAGGTAGGTTAGGTCCCTAACATGTCCTCCCTCTTAAAAGCAACCTTGTCCTCAAGGTTTGAGATGGGGAAATTGCTGCAGAATAGTAGTTGGTTCCCAAGTGGCATATGTTGGAGTTGAATCTTTCCACTGGACTAACAATTCCTTGATGGTGTGCTGACGCAAACGACACTCACCCTAGTACAAAACTGTTTGTGGCTGCAACCAGATGGAGCCTTCTTCATCCAACTCGAGAAGGTTGGTTTGAGTTTGACACTTAGTGCCAATCACCTTCTTTAAGTAGGAGACATGAAAAACATGATGGAGCTTAGAATGACTAGGTAAAGCTAACTAATAGGCCACATGTCCCACACATTTGAGAATTATATAAGGACCATAAATTTGAGTGCCAATTTCTAATAATGGTTAGTTTTGAGGGAAATTTTCTTATAAGGTTGCAGTCGAAGAAACACCTAGTCTCCTTCAACAAATTGACATTCAAAGTGACCTCGATATACATGTTGCTTCGTGCTATTCTAGGCCATGACCAAATTCTCTTTGAGGGTATAGAGGATAGCCTCTCGAACTGTAAGCGTTTGGTCAACTGCCTGGACCTTCGAGACACCTGGAAAGTATGATAGAACTGACGGTGGCTTTTGTCCATATACTGCTTCAAAAGGAGTCATGCGGGTAGATGTATGGTAAGAAGTGTTGTACCACCATTCATCTAGTGGTAACCATCGAGTCCACTGATTTTGCCTTTTCGATGAAAAACACCTCAAATATGTTTCCAAACACTTGTTGACAACTTCAGTTTGACCATCAGTCTAGGGATGATAAGCTGTGTTGAGATGCAATTGGGTGCCCTGTATCTTGAACAGTTCTTGCGAAAAATTGCCGGTGAAAGTGGGGTCTCGATCAGAAACAATAGAATGAGGCATTCCATGAAGCTTGAAGACCTGATCCATAAAAAGTTGAGCCATATTGGAGGCGATAAATGGACGTTGAATATAATGTAAATGAGCATACTTGGAAAGACGATCAACGACCACCATGATGATTGATTTATTGCACGATTTAGGTATGCCCACAATAAAATGCATAGAGACATCCCTTCAAATAGCAGGTGGAATCAAAAGTGGTTGTAGTGTGCCAGGAGCTTTGACTATTTCACTCTTGTTGCATTGACAAACATCACATTCTGCCATAAAATTGCGAACATCCTGTTTCATACCATCCCAGAAAAAAGAACGTTTGAATCGGTCATAGGTTTTGGTAAACCTTGAGTGCCCAGCTATGGGTGTATCGTGAAGCTCAAAAAGTACTGTTGATTTAAGTTGAGATTGTTTACTGAAATACAAATGACCTTTGTAATAGAGCTCATCATTATGCCAAGAGTACCCCGGGGAAACTGAAGAATTGGCATGTAATTGTTGGATCAGATGAAATTTTTTTGGATCTTGTAGCCATTCCTGGCGAACATCTTGGAGCCAATTTGGTACAATGAAGGAGAGGGAAAAATTGGACCCTTCATCTTCATATTTTCTTGAAAGTGCATCAACAACCACATTGTCTTTTCCTTTATTGTAAATGATCTCATAATCATATCCAAAGAGCTTAGTCACCCAATTTGTTGCTCCTAGGAGGAAGGGCGTTGTTCCAAAAAATACTTGAGGTTTTGATGATCTATCTTAATTTGGAAGCACTTCCCCAATAGATAACAGTGCCAAAGATCCACTACATGTAGAATAGCCAACATTTCCTTTTCATAGAATGATTTTCCTAAATGTCTCTTTGACAATTGTTTGCTGGTAAAGGCCAAAGGCTGACCATCTTGCATAAGGACTACTCCAATTCCTCTCTTGGAAGCATCACATTCCAGGACAAAGGTCTTTGTGAAATCAGGAAGGGCCAGGACTGGAGTGTTTCACATGGCCACCTTCAAGGTTTGAAAGGCATGATCAGTTGTGAGAGTCCAAGTGAACGGATTCTTTTTAAGGAGAGCAGTGAGAGGTGCCAAAATTTTTCCATAATTCTTAACAATATTACGATAATATCCTGTTAAACCTAGAAACCCACACAAGCTTTTGAGAGTCTTTGGGCGAGGCTAATCCTGCATAGCTTCAATCTTTTTAGGATCCACTTTGACACCTTCCTTGCCAACAATATGACCCATGTACTCGACTTCCAAGGCTCCAAAAGCACATTTAGATTGTTTGAGGAAAAGTTGGTGCTGAGAGCGTAGATGTAGAACTCGATCCACATGATTAAGATGGGTTGTCCAGGTTTTACTATAGACAAGGATATCATCAGAGAAAACTAATACAAAATGACAAAGAAAAGGATGAAAGACATGATTCATGAGGCTTTGGAAAGTGGAGGGAGCATTACACAAGCCAAAGGGCATGACCAAAAACTCATAGTGGCCCTCATGAGTTCGAAATGCAGTCTTAGGAATGGCTTCCTTGTTCATACATATCTAGTGGTAGCCAGAACGAAGATCAAGTTCAGTAAAGAATTGGGCACCACTCAATTCATCCAAGAGGTCATCAATGACAGGAATGGGAAATTTGTCTTTGATGGTGAGTTTGTTGAGGGTGCAGAAGTCAGGACACATGCGCCAAGAGCCTTATTTCTTAAGGACCATGACCATAGGAGAAGAGTAAGGGATCATACTAGGACGGATAACACCCGTGGTATGATGATGATAGGGATGAATATTGGAACAAAGGGATGATGATAGGGACGAATATTGGGAGGGAGGATATCGGGGACAAGGGGAATGGAATGATCAAGAACACCATGGGAAGGAGGAAGTCCCTGGGGAGTGGAAAAAACAACTTAATATTTGGAGAGGATGGATTGGAGGTCCTATGGCACAGAGGGTGTCTCAGTGAATTGAATGACATGGAGTTGTGTAATAATTCCAGAATGACCTTTTTTGAGGAGATTTTCCATGCGATGGGAACTCATGATCTCTAAAGAACCAACGATGATGCCTTGGACCTTATATTATTGGCCATCATGGTTTAATTTCATGGTTAATTCCTTAAAATCCATGAGAATGGGACCGAGAGTCCTTAGCCATTCTGCACCCAACACAATGTCACAACCACCCATGTCGATAGAAAACATATGAGATTTCATGTGGTACTGACCAATTTGGAGACACACATTTTCACAACGCCCCCACATTTCATGGACTTGCCATTGAAAATCATGATTTGAAAATTATTGACTGTGCGGATATACCAATTAATTTCTTGGTCAATGCGGCAATGAATAAAATTATGGGTGCTTCCAATGTCAAGAAGGATGATGACCTTCCTATGCTTAATGTAACCAATTAGATTGAGGGTTTTGGGAGCAGAGAAACTACTGAGAGCATTTAGGGAAATGATTGGTTCGACTTCGGGAGGTTCAAAAGGCAGGATCATGTCAGTGGGTTCAGGTGACTCAAACATAGGGGGGGAATTGACATCATCTTTCAAGACATCCTCAGAGATGGACATAAAAATATTTTGTTCCTTACACTTGTGCCCAGGAAAATATTTTTCATCACAATTATAACAAAGGCCTTTGAGTTAGCGTTCAACTATTTCTTCCCTGGTCAATTTTTGGATCTTTAGTGGAGTAGAAGGAGGAGTGGGAGTGACTAGTTTTGGGCGATGAATAAAGGAAGTTTTTCGAGTTTGAGAAGAGAAAACCAATTGTGATTCCTTAACTCATTTAGTAGCTTCCACCCAACTCTGAGGCTGAGCCATGAGGACATGGGCACGAATCTCATCCTTGAGGCCACTGATAAAACATTCTTGGAAAAAAGCATCAGACATGCCCCTTGTATGGAAAGCCAATCACTCAAAATAAACTATAAAGTCTTCCACTGTGCCATATTGTTTCAACTTTTTCAAACAACCTAAATGGTTGGTGTCAGTGTCAAAGCGTTCAGACAACTCTGCCACAAATTGTGTCCAAGCCACATACCCTTGGCGCACATTTTTTCTCCATTGCCACCATTTCTACCATTTCCAATGTTCTTGATCTAGATGGAGAAGACCATACCTTAGTTTGGCCAATTGATCTGTAATGTCATACACAGAGAAATAATGTTCCATTTGATTTACCCATCCAGTGGGATCCGAGCCATCAATTTTGTTCACATCCACACGCGGAAGGTGAAGGTCATGCTGAAAGTGATGGGGCTGAAAAGTCTGGGAATTAGAGGAAGTTTCACCTTCAGAGTGCAAAGGTGGGTTAGAGGAGGTAAGATCTGCCAGGATATTCAGCTTGGCGCAGATCATTGTAATGAAGGATGAAATCTGGGTAGTGAGGTCTTGTTTGATGGTTTACATTTTGGCGTCGATGGAGGAATGCACGTTTTTATTGATGGTGACAAAATTGGCACTGAGCTGCTTCACTTCTTGTTGGGTCTCTGTGAAATTAGAGGACAATGTATTGAAGCGATCTTCCAAGTCTTGGCTACGGGTGTGGTGTTATCGGACTAATCGGTAGGTGCGGACACTAACATATCTCCCTAGATCCACTTGGATCTAGAATAAAACAGGACATGACATGACTCTTTCTCTAAGTTATGACCATTGAATTAGCTAGTAAGGAGGAACACGTAACATACCTTTGTATCGCTTCCTAGGGTCTCTGTTTCTCCCACTTCGCTCCGACGCTCTCGTGAGGTCAAGACCAAGACAACACAAACCAACCAAAGTGAAGATAGCAAAATGTATTCAATCGTCAACTTATGCATATGATCAAGGAATTACACAACAAAGTAAGAACGACTTTATGGGAAAGGGACATGTCACTGTATCATATTAATTGAAAGTAGAAGATACAACCTGATTGCCTTGATGTCGCAAGCTTCCTTTCGGTGACTCTTGGTTCCAACACACACTTGCTCGGTCCTTGCATGAAGAAGATCCAATTTCTCTTGATAGACCTAGTAGAGTCTCCAAGCTTCTGTTCAAGCTAGGTTCTTCACACAATTCCCCCACAAATTCTTCAATTAATCTTGCTTAACCTTTTCCATGAGAATCCTATCAATATATAGGAGAGGATGAGATGGTTATATGGATGAGAATGATCCCACCAAATTAGGGAAACTAGTAAAATGATAACCATTCGAATGCCAACCCATTTTCTAGAAGATTCCCTTCTAAAACCCTCGAGACTTCTTCCTTTTTCCAAGCTTGAGAACAAGTTCGCACCCTAGGTATAGAGCACAGTGTGAGAAATTCGCATCCTAGCTGAAGGTGGCCTGGGAGAATGGGTCATTCTTGCACCCTAGGCTATAAGCAGCCTGCGAACTCTCTTTAAAAATATGTTTTCTGGAAGGAAATGAATGCCACTTTTCTCAGGAGAAAGTTCTTGTTAGGAGCCTGAGTACACCATCGTCAATACACCATCAAGATGACCAAAATCATGGGTAACAGAATGCCCCCCAAAGTATGAGGCCAGAATCAGTGACAGCCGAAATACTTTGTAAACTGCGTGTGTGTGTTGGAAACTAGGAGTGCACCTAATCATAATCTTGCGAACAACCAAGCATCTGTAGAATATCATACTAGTTCTGAGGTAGGCATTCCCATACTCAGATCACAGAATGATGACATAATAAACATAGGTCATAGCCACCAATCATACACCGTGGATCCATGCCGTCAAAATATTGCACAACCACCAAGAATACACTGTGGATCCATGCAAGAAAATTCAAATTGAGATGACATAGCCACGAGACATACAAAGTGGATCTATGTGTTGGCAAATTATACATAGTCCATCGCAACCTAGACCAAAGAGATGAGATCCAGGGTCTTCAATCCTGTCACCTGAAAATACGAATCTAACCATGTGATTACATGTGCTGACGTCGAACATGGTAGAAACCACTTGATTACTGGTCATTGATGAAACCATTAACAAGTGCGAGGGAAATCACCATTAATGTCAATGACTCCCAAGGTACACTAGTACAATCCACCGAATGTGAATAAATGAGTTGAGGTCGAACACTCGACGGAATCTCCTGATCGAGGGTCAATGATGAAAACCCACTGTCGAAAGCAAGTGATCAGAATTTGGACCAGGGGTCTAAAAAATGCTCAATTTTCAAAGTGCTCAGAATGCGACGAAAACGGTACCATTGCATCCGTCTCGTTCTCCTGATTCTGAAGGTATATTTACTTTCGCAAACGGAGTCCGTATGGAGAAGTTATCGAGGTCTGTTCGCCGAGCCAAACAGGTAAAAAAATGTGCTGACTGGGCAGGCCGTACTGCCACGTGGCAGGGCCATACAGTGCTGACGTGGCAGGGCCGTACATATGACGTGTCCGTCCGTACAGGACACGTGGAGGCTCCAGGGTGTGACACGTGTCACACATTTATGGGCTTTTTGGCATGCATTTTGACCAATTGGAAGGTGACACGTGTCACCACTGGATGGGTGACACGTGGCACCAGGGTGACGTCAGCAGTACGTGTGGCGCTGGCGTGGCAGGGGTTACGTGGCAGGTGACGTGGCACATTTATATTGGTTGGCAGTTGGACGAATTGTATGGTGACACGTGGCGTATTATTGGCAAATTGAAAGGTGCCACGTGGCCCAATGAAGGGCTGCCACGTGGCACCCCGAATTTTGAC
>JZKD02S0166914.1:813954-828004 GCA_000966675.3 Picea glauca
GATTAAAGGGCCACCAGGGCCATTTTGGGGAAAGTACTGTTAAGGTACATTTTCACTGTTTAGTGATTTGGAAAAAGCCTGTTCAGCTAATTCCTATTTTCTGAGTCTATATTTACAGTCAGTTCTATCCTTTGAGACTTTCTTATTCTTGTATTAGCATTTTGGAGCATTTTAATACAAGAGGACAAGCCCATTTTGGGGAGGCTTGGTCCATCAGATGTAGCTTGAAGTGGGTGAACTGCTTTATCATTTTGGGTGTTGTGATTTGCTGTGTTATTTGCTGCTGTTACATGGCTGTGTATTGATTTATCACACATATTCAAGCATGTAAAATAACCTTTATTCACACATATACATTGCAAGGAAGAACCAATAACTTAAACACATAAACCCTCTTGCACCTTTAAACACATGAAGCAAGGTCCTATTAAGAGTTATTTAACTTCTAAGTGTTTACTTATTATTTCTTTAGGCAGAGCCTGTAAAGGGCCAGGTAGCCTTTGGAATTCATCCTCTCTTTAGAGGTGACATGTCCGGTAAATGCTCCTACAGTCTATCTCTGTATAAGAAATAGTAAGTTCTCACATTTTCAGAGGACACATTGGAGTGTATAACTCACTTTTTAAATTATGGAAAATGGATACCTTGCACCCTTAAACAAGTACATTCCATTTTCAGATCAGCAAGGAAACCTACCATTGAGGCATGCAAGTTCCAAGGTACCAAATAATTTCTAAGTCTTGTTTCCGGATAATGAGTTGGAGTCAACAGAACAAAACTCGTCACAGGAGGGCCTTGATGTATCCCCCATCAATGACACGAAATGAGTAACAGATTTTGAAGGCAGAAAAGAGTATGATGTAAGTTGAACTGGACACAGGGAAGGCCGACACGAAGAGAATGGAAAACTGTAGATGGCCGACTCGAAACTTCTCTTGAACATATGAATGACACGACCAATGATTTGGCAGCACTGACTCAGAGACTACCCAGGATATGACCTTGTAGCTTGTAGCAAATCGAATGAGAGATGAATGGATTTCCCAAACCGGCTTTAGATAATGAATAGAGGGGTGTCATGTTCAAGAGCGACACTTACTGCCAATAATATGAGTACGAAAACACATCCCTTTCCCAAATTCCCCCCCACAATTTCTGGCGAGTACCTCTTTATTTTTACGCAAGCTTGAGGAGGATAACATATGCTTGTTGATGTAAGCTCATCCTTCGGATGAGTCCTTCGGAGCATGTTTAAGGAATCCTAGGAAGAAGTGGTTCGGTCCCATTACGGGTCTGTCGATGTTTGTTTAACGAGTCCAAAGATAGAAAATTCGAAGGTTTTTCATGATTATAGAGTTTGGAAAAAAACTTAAAAGAGAACTCTCTCAGTTCCTTTTTCATAAAATATTCCGATGAGACCGAAAAAGAGATAAATTATCGCCCAACAAATGCTTTCTTCAAATACTTTAACGAGCGTGAAAAGAGCAAGGTTGCTCAACAATCTATTCATGTTTAGAGAGTCTGAAAAGAGCTTAAAGAGGACTCTAGGGGGGTTCCTTTTTCGTATAACCTTGTTGAGCCCGAAAAAGTGATAAAAGTGTGCTCGATCGCGTTCTCATGTATTTTCGAGCGTGAGAACGAACAAAGACCAAGCTCGAGGTTTTGCGCAAAAACCATAAAAAACAATTCAAACATGCAATGAAAAAGAGAAAAAATATCCGTATCCTTGTGTATGAACGTTGAGGTCGTTACGTCTGCAAAATTCACACTCATAAGGGTATTAGGCATTAGGTTTAATAAATAAAACAATAATAAAAACTAATAAAAAATGGTAAAAGTAAATATAAGTGTGTAAAAGTTCTTTTTACCATAGTCATTGTAACTTTGCTAATATTTTAGCCCAAAACCCCTCTTTTGCCCTTGAATTTCGACGCTCGATTGCGGAAGGTACGAGCATCCATTCGACGAACCGTCTCCGGCAGTGAGGTAAGCTACTTGTCCTCTATCTTTTCATGGTTCAATTTTTCATTTTCATTGGTAAAATTCATGTTTTTGATTTTGTTTTAGGGGTTAAATTTGCGCTCAGCCATTCTCGCAGGCCAGCCACACGAGACCTACGAGAATGCTTCATTCTTGCAGGTGGCCCCAAAGACACCTACGAGAACCTTGCACTGTGCCTAAAGGGCACCTTTGAGAACCTCACACTGTGCCTAAAGGGAACCTGCGAGAACCACAAAGTGAAAAAATTCTTTGAAGTTTGCTCAATGAAAAAGATACCAAGTCTTGAATAGAGTTGTTGACCTTCTTCTTATGTTTCTTATGTAGGCATTTGGCTATCACAATGGTTCTGGAATGGTGTGAAAGAGAGCATGAAGAAGATGATGCTATTGTTGGGAATAACCCGGGCACCATTGCCTCTTTGCGAGACTGTGGTCTCCTGAAATTCTTTCGTATCCCGGGTATGAGGGCCCAAGTCAAGCTATTGGAGTACCTTGTGCATATGTGGGATGTGGACCAACAAGTTTTCCACGTAGGGGTCCACACATTGTCCTTGGATATTGAGGAAGTTTACTTCTTGACAAGACTATCACGGCATGGGTACCACGCGAGCTTGACTGGTAGCAGAGGTGGTGGGCTGCCTATGAGTGAATACTGCCATTTGCACTGTGTTCCAGAGGCAGAAAGGAGCAAAGGAAAGGTGGCCATTTGGGGGGTGCAGGATTTGACCCTTCACACTATTTTTTTCACCATTGCTCATATGGATGGGAGCACTGCTCCACACATGGCTCTCTAGAGCTACTTTCAGTATGCCATAGAATGTACTGAGCCTCGGGTCTTTAACTGGGTAGACGTAGTCCTTCGTAGTGTGAAGAGGCAGTTGACTAAATGCAGAAGAGGCAACCTGAAGCAATTCGGGTACGGGTCATTGTTGCTGTCCTTCTTTCTTGAGAGGGTTCCATTGCTGAGGTTGCAGGTTGAGTGGGGTTTACCAACTCCAGAGGATCCAAGAATGCTGAGGTGGTGTAACCTCATGGCCCGACACATAGCTGGACCAATCTTCAAATACAATGATGCCTTCTTCGACTGGTTGCGACCACAGATGTTGATGGTCGATGATTATGCCTATGCCGGGTTGGACTTCCGAGGAGATCCGGACTTGGCCCTGCCCGAGGGCGCTCAGTGGGGGGATCTTGGTAAGAAGTACACATTTTTTACTTTTTCAATGTTTTTGTGAATTTTATCATATGCAAATGTTTTTATGTTCGTCCAAGGTCTAATTACAAAACTTCTTTTTTAATGACATAGATGTGGGGCCTTATCGACCACCTGGTACTTCTCCTATTCAGCGATGAGGAGAGGTGGCTCTAGTGCCACGATGGGATGCTGAAGATTATGAAGCAGTGGAACAAAATTTAGAGGGTTTGATAGCAGACATTCCAGACATGCCTCTTGGAGAGGTTCCATGACGTTATCAACGTCATACGGTGGGAGTGTCAGAGTCCATTGGCCGACTGCTTCGTAGGGTTGCCCGGGCAGTCGTGTGTTACCATGAACGTCATCCATGACATCACTTTGTAGAAGCTATGAGATTCAGATTTTGAAATTTAGGTCCTCGGACAGAACTTTTTGTAAAAAAGTTTTTGATCGTTATATATACATACGACTTCTACCGGTTTATCTTGTGTTGTGTGAAAGTTGATGTGATTGATTTATAAATGACCCAAATGTCTGTCTAATACATAGTTAGCTAATGCATCAGTTAATGTATTTAGACATCTAGGAATATGCTGATACTCAATATAATCAAAATAACGTTCCAAGAGGCGAATTCGGAAATACACCCGTAACAAGGTAGGACTTCAAATAGCATAGACATTACTTAACTGTAGTACTACGAGCTGCGAATCGAGTCGCACAACCAAGTGACGGATATCGAGCGAGATAGCATCAATCAACAATTCGATAATGGTGATATACTCTGCAATATTGTTGGTCACACGACCGAGGCACACACCTCGTAAAGTGACAAGTTCGTTTGTAGGGGCGTAAATTTCCCATGCAGCAGAAGAAAGGTTCTGAGTACTATGGCTAGCGCCATCAATGAGGCCAAAGTAGGGTAGCGAAGACTCCGACATCTAGAAATCAAACACAACGTCACATAAGGGCAGAGACTAGATAATGACAAAAGCAAACTACAATAACACACAAGAAGTATGATACAATAAAAATACAAGTACTCATGCACAGGTGATCTTATGCATAGTACTTCTTCAAGTACAACCCATTTCTGGGTTCACTCAAAGGGATACCATCGTAATATACTAACTCGTAAGCTCCTTTCTCCAAAACTCATCTAATGATATAAGGACCTCACCACATGGCTTCAAATTTTCCAGCTCCTAGCATATCTCGATCTTGTTCGTAGAGGAGAACTAGATCTCCTTCGGAGAAAACACGAGGCTTGACATGTTTGTCGTATTGGGCCTTTACATGTTTCTTCTGGGCTTTTATGACTAGGGCAGCATCGTGTCGAGTTTCTTCTAATTGCATAATATACAATAAACGTTCTTCCTCAGTAGAAGTGTTTTGTAGGAGTTCAACAACTAGTTTTAAAGAGGGTATCTCATATTCGATCGGGAGAATGGTTTTCAAACCATAGACTAACCGGAAAGGTGTAAAACCAGTAGCGGACTTAACAAATGTCTTTTAAGCCCACAATGCTAAAAAAAACATTGTGTGCCAACTTGTTTTGTGAATCCCTGTCATTCATTAGAGCATAGTTATGAGAACTTTGTTAATCACTTCGACTTGGCCGTTGGCTTGTGGGTAATAGGGCATTGAGTTTTCATGGTGAAGACCCAAATTTTCAGTGAGTTCAAACATCATGAAGTTTCTAAAGTGGCTACCGTGATCAGTGACGATAGCCTGAGGAACACCAAAACGAGCTATGATGTGATTAAAAATGAATAATGCTACGGTCTTTCCAGTATTGTCAAATGTCGGCATCGCCTCGGTCCATTTCGTAAAATAATCTATGACTACAATAATGTATCCATGCCCCCTGGCCGAGTGGGGGTGACATGTCATGAAATCGATGCCCCATTTCGCAAAGGGACCAACATAGACCACAGGGTGAAGAGGAGAGGGATGTGACCGTATCTTATGATTATAGGTCTAGCAAGCGTGGCATTTTTGGATGATGATTATGCAATCGTTAAATAAAGAAGGCCAAAAATACCCTGCGCATAAGATCTTCTGGGCAGTAGCATACCCGGACATATGACCACCACAAGCTCTAGAATGGCAGTCATTTAAGGCTTTCTCGGCTTCATCGAACGTGAGGCAGCGTCGAAAAACTGAGCCAATCCCCCGACGATAAAGAGTGTCCCCGAGGATAATATATTGACGGGCTTGGTAGAATATTCAACGCCTATCAGTACTGGACAAATTGGGCCGGAAAGTCTGGGTTTAGAGATATATGATGATATCGCCATACCAAAGATCATCAGAACTAATTAGGAAAAGGGATTAATCAGGTAATGAATCGGCTGCTACACTTTCCATTTCAGAGTAGGGAACGTCACATATCAACTTGGAAAACACTAAGGACTTCTTGGACTTCGCTCGTTCGAATTCCAAGTCAAACTCCTGGAGTATCACGATCCATTTGGAGTATTTTCCCCCTAGCAATTGATGTGTGAGAATGTGTTGCATAGGGTTGCAGTTAGAAATCATTGTAGTCTTGTGAGAGAGGATATAGTGCCGAAAGCGTTGAACTGCTTGGACGACTGCCAAGGCCAGTTTTTCGACATGCAAATACTTGGTTTTGGTAGGCGTTAGACTTCGACTCAAGTAATAGATAACATGTTCGTCATGAGAATCATCCTCTTGGACGAGAGCCATAGCAATGGTGTAATTCGAGGCTGCAAGGTAGAGGAAATAATCGTGACTGTAATCGGGGGGGAAGAGAAGCGAAGCACGTGTCAGGGACAGTTTCAAGGCTTCGAAGGCTTTCTTTGTGATGGTATCCCATACGAACTCAGACCCCTTTTTGAGGAGTCACGTAAATCCATGAGTTATCTCGATGTAGTTTGGGATGAAATGACGAAGAAAGTTTGCCTTCCATTGCAAACTTTGTAACTGGCGAAGTGTAGAAGGAGGAGGGAGATTTAGGATCGCCTCGACCTTTAAAGGATCTACCCTGATCCCTTGATGCGAAAGAATAAAACCTAGAAGTCGGCCGGATTCCACGCAGAAAATGCACTTGTGAGGATTCAAGCGTATATGGTAAAACCGACAGCGGATGAAAATGGCTCAGAGGTGGATTGGATGATCGACTCGGTGCATGAAATGAGTGGGTAAGTCGTCAAGATATGGTTTCAAGATGTGCTTGATATCATGGAAGGCATAAGACATTGCGCGCTGAAAAGTTGTGCCAATGTTCTTGAGACCGAAAGGGAGTGTCCTATAGGCGAAAGTGCCCCAAGGACAAATAAAAGCAGTTTTGTGTTGGTCCTCGGGAATAATATTGATTTGATTATATCCGGAGAAACCATCCATCAAAGAGAATATTTCGCTTCCGGTGCAATCGTCGACAATCTGATCGATGAAGGGGGTAGGAAAGTTGTCTTTGGGACAAGCTTTGTTAATATCCATATAATCAACGCATACATGGATTGTGCCTTGTTTCTTGTCGATCAGGACAAGATTGGAAACCCAGTTAGTGAGGGCTACCAGGTAAATAAAGCCAGCTTTGAGAAGTTTTTCGACTTCAAGTTTAATAACGACCGCTTTACGTGGGTGAACTGGACGACGGCGTTGTCGGACGGGTTTAGCATCTGGGTATGTCTTGATCTCATGTATCACAATGTCGGGGTCGATACCCAACATTTCTTCGTAGCTCCAGGTGAAGACGTCACGAAATCATTTGAAAAGTGACTTGTAGGTGACGATTTCATTAGGGGAACACGAAGCTCCGATATGCACATTTTTGACAATTCTAGGTTTGATGGATATGTCGAGGGGAATAGTGGATGAGATATTGATTAAGTTCCCTTCAGAAAACACATCATGTGTGGACTCAGGAATGGTTGAAATGACTACAACGGTCGACGGGGTCGAGATCCGTTGGTAGCTCTCGATGGTGTGTTGTTCCAGGAAGAGAATGGAATGGTGATGTCCATCGTTCCAAGGGGTGTCTTCCATGACAGACATAATTGTCTCATCCATGGGAAAGATGACGTGGAAAGGATATGGAGATAATTCACCAAGAGAGGGGGTAGAGGGGGTCACTAATTGAATGGCCTGATAGGCAGATTCGACCAGACTCAAAGGCATTTCGTCGTCGTAACGAAGATGATAGCCAGGGTCAGGTACCAGCCATGGTTCGTGAGACACAGGGGTTTCTTGAATCAAGGTGGAGATCATGTTAATTGAAGTGAAAGACGAGTGTGGAACATCGAGCGGTGGAATGGGGAAAGTGCCCATTAACGAGGAGTCTTTGAGAAGACCTACACCGACATTCTTGTAACCTGGTGGGGTTTTAGCGATGAACGGTATGTTGCCAGTATGCGTATCTGAGTTAAAAAAGGCTAATTGGTCGACAGTGATTACCTTTCCTTGATGCGGGAAACGTACCACATGAAAGAGAGTCGACACAACTGCGCGCATGGAATCGATCAAGCTACGGCCAAGCAGAAGATTGTAATCGAGAGGAGAGTCAAAGAGTTCCACTTTGACTTGAACCGTTTTTCCTTCTAGCATGATTGGCAACGAAGGAAGGACACCGTAAGGCTTAAAACTGGAGCCATTGAAGGCTTTGAGCGTGTTATGGGATTCAGTCAAAGAGGGAGAGTCGATGGCTTTCCAGCAGGTAACAAACATGACACACGTCGAGGCACCCTCATTGATAACGGTTCTACAAATGTTTTTGTTGGAGCCAATCACTTGGATTTGGAACGTGAGTTGAGGGGGTAACCTTGGAATGTGATCTTCCAAGTCAAAAATTATTAAATTCGTGTCTGTCGGGTCGATTCCACTGATATCTTTAAACAGTGCCTTCCGTTGTGTAGGACAACTTTGAAGGACTTCGAGGGCTGACATCGCAGAAGGTGCTTGGGCCAGATCTTCAACAATGCTGTAGTTCTGGGCAGCACGAGCATGAGGATTGAAATCCAATTTATGAACGACGCCCTTTGGAGGGGGTTGAAGAACTGTGTCAAGGCTTGGTCATTCGATATGAAGAGAACCGTTGGTAGGTGGAGTCACAGGAGAGGGTTGTACCAATGAAGGAGGTAGATCATCAACCTTCTCTTTAGAGGGAGAATAATCTTTGGCTCGAGTGGTGAGCGCAATGTCATTCTTCTTTGAATCACCAGTACACATCAATACATAGGACGTAGTAGAGGGGGAAGGTTGGTCATTAATGACCAATTGGGCCTGTTGTTGAGAGGGGAAGGGTTGGGACAAAACGGCCAGAGTGGGTGGTTTCGGGGCCCCTTGAAGGAACTTAGTGACCTCGACGCGTCATGGACAATCCTTCGTGTAGTGATCGTCACCACAGATAAGACAAGGGTATCGAGGTTTGCGCTTATCCCTATCGTCAACAGGTGGAGTTTTGGTTCTTGCTACTTGAGGAGTATTTTTATCCTCCTTATTCTTACCCTTTCCATTTTTGGATTTGTTTTTACCGGCTGGGGTAGATTGAACAACATTTACCTCAGAAGTCTTGCCGGTGGGAGGGGTAGGAGATAGAGCATTTTGAACATTAGAAGAAGCCGGTTTGGGGTTAGTGCTTGAGGCAGAATGTGGTTGGGCATGGAAAGTGCCAATCACATCATCGACTGCATGAGAAGCAGCTGGGGTAGTTGAGGTGGCGGAAGTGGAAGGATGAGGTGCATCAGGGAGTAAGTCGTAAAGAGTACCTGTTTGTGAGTAAACGAGGTCAAGATATTGAGCACGACTTATGGCCTATTCTTCTGTGACAACTGCACCCATGGATATGTCATGAGCGATGTCATTCACAAATTATTTTGTGAACCACTCTGCCAACAACTGATCGGGAAGTTCGAGTTTGATGAGACGTCGTCTCCATCGCCACTCATGAGTGTGATCTGATATATGAGTGGCTTTGGTTTGTTTGAAGGAACTCAAAATCTCGGTCCCTGTTGCATAACGGATCAGTAACTGGTAGTGGGTGAGGAAAGCCATAGCTAGGGTGTTGAAGTCGGCAAAGAAACCTCGTGGTAATTCTATATACCACTTCACAACAGAACCTGTGAGAGTTCTTTGAAAAAGATGTAAACGAATAGAGTCATCCATCAAGGAGTTGGATGAGCACCAGAGGTGAAAAGTCATGACGTGATTGTTTAGGTCGTCTCCCGATTTACCATCGAATTTAGGGATGTCCGATGGTAGCTTGGGTGGTATAGCGGGCCATTGGGGAGAGTGACGGATTGGATCGTTTAAAATCCTCGACAAATCCAGGAGGTCCAAAGTGGCCAAGAAGGGTAACTGTCTATTCACATGCGGGTACTGGTGGCTTTGGGGAGGGAGTCCCGTCGGTAAACCAATGGGACCATAAGCAGTCTACATATAATGCGAAGACCTAGGCAGATTCGATGGTTGTTGTGGAGGAAAGTAGCTCATGGGATTGTATCCTTGAACAGGGACGTGAGTTTGAGCATTCGAGCCCCAAATAGGATTGGATGTACCTGGATATGGTTGGCCTATACTAGGGGGTATAACGGATGTAGTTGGAAGCTATTACCCCCCAGTCGATTGAGGATTATGTTGTATAAGATGGTTCCAATACTGGGCCAAGGATGGAGGTATGTTTTGTCCATAGGGTGGGGTTGGTGGGGGTTGTCCTCCAATCGGGGGTTGTGTTCCAATTGGGGGTTGTGTTCCAATTGGGATTTGCGTTCCAATAGGAATTTTCCCTATAAGGGGGGGTTGATTCAAACCTCCTTGGTGAAATTGTCCACCAACAGGAATCTGGTAATTTGGTGTGAACGACAGAATAGTGCCACTAGGATTAGTGCTGCCGATGGAGAACGAGAAAGGTCCTCCGAAAGGGGGTTGAGGAAGTGTCAGAATGAAGCCGGGAGGAGAGTGCCCAGAAGAAGAGGGACCACCAAGAGTTCTAGATGGGGTTTGCGTAGGAGTGGGAATAGAAGCATTCAACGCACGGTATCCAGGTGGAAGCATCGGGGTGACACTGGGCGAGAGCGGTGTGCCGATGGGGGCTTGACTAGCCACTGTAATCCTGGTGTGAATACTCGTAGTGTCTGTGTAATGGACCATTTCTATAGGGACGGTCAATATGTGGTCAGCTCACAGAGCTTCTGTACCAGGAGAATAATAAGCAGTAGTAAAAGGTACCGTGTTCTGGTCAGAGGTTTCGGGGAACGCAGGTGAGACAGTGATTTCAACGCCTGATCCTGCACCAAAAAGATTCCATCTAAAAACGCCAGTAGACCAAAAAGGATCTTGGCCCTCAAGTCCTGGAAAGGGTCCAGTCGGTGATCCAGAAGACACAACAACTAAGTCTCCAGAAGAATTCACTCGCATAATCTGTCTCTCAGAATCGGGGTGAAGTCGAAAGTCCTCTCGAGAATTGGTAATTCGGAACCATTCTAGAGAGTTAGTTCTTTCCACTTGCGGAGTGGTGATGTCTTGGACTTCACTCTGTTGAGGAGATCCCTCAAGTGAGCTTGTAGGCAGGGGTTGAGAACCTTCTAGGTTTTCTGGAGGTAAGCCCTGTATTCTACGTGAATGATGTGGAGGGTCTATTGTGAACGAGTTACAAACTTACGAAGAAAAAACCTATGGTCAACTTGGGTAAACAAACAACGTGCGCTAGTAAACAAAATCTAGGAAACAATACCAAGCAAACAAGACCTTCTAATTCCAAAGTCACTAGTTGGTGATGAAATCCAACGTCGCAACAACGAGACGAAAAGGGGCTGGGCTAGGGTGAAAAGTTACGCCGACGACCTACTTAATGGACTTACACCTTGGTGCAAGCTCCCACACATAATCATGGGTATACCCTCCAAGGATCCTTAGTGAGTTTGGTCAATGTCAATTCCAGGTATCATGAAGACTTGCCCCTTCATAGTCACCTTGTGTAAGACCCTAAGAAGATAGGCCACTAAGGTTTCCACCGACAATAATAAAGCCTGGGGGGACAGTCGATAGTCCGATCCACACGCAAGGGCAGGGTATTTAGCTCGAAATCAATTGGAGAGGCTTCCACTCATCATTGTGGGTATACCTCCAAGTGACCCCCGTAATACGTGCAGTCTCTACACCAATATCAACGAAGCAGGGTTAGTAACTCTGTCGATATCAATGCGACCTCGTGTTTGACCCTTGTGTGAGAAGGGCTTCCCATGACAAAATGTTGTAAATGGAATTTGACACTCCTTAACACAAGATGCTATTGTGTGTTTTGTGCTTTGGAGAGTGTATCTCTCTGCCTATTCCAAAGCACTAGCCTAGCTAATTGTTGGTGTAATAGAGTCCTAAAAAGGAGTTACTAGTTAAATTTTAAAATTGCGCAATGTTATTAAGGGCTGTTGTTACTCAAAGGGAATGGAGATGAAACTGATGTTGTGTGAGACTCTGACCCAACAATGCATAGATAGGAATGAAATATATCAATTTTCGTTCGATGAATCCTATGTACGAGAGGGAAAGAGAAGTTTTCTGGAACAATATTGAACTACGATATGCAATCTCCTTTAAAATGAAATCTCAACGAATCACGTAATAATGACAATTCTTTATTTGTTCTTTTTCAACAATTTCAACAATTGATTTTCAATATTTTCAAAACGAAAATGCTTTTAAAAGAATTTTTTTTTTTACTTTTCAAAAAGGATCTACACCATGGTGGTGAAAGTAAGGAAAACCAATAACTAATGAAAAAGCAATAAACAAAACCCAAACCAATCTTTCAATGGAAACAAAAATGACAAGCAGACAAGACTAGCCTTTTCAATTGCATGAGAACAATGATTTTCCAAGCAATGATCAAATGAGAACGACAACCAATCCCAAATTTCAAACCAATCACCGGCTCCTAACCAAACAAGTACTCAGATTCCAGGATCAGAGATTATATCTTTGCTAAGACAAGTCAAGAGATGAGAGTTGAGAAAAAGATGGACAAGAAGAGCCTTTGATCTTTGAAGACTTATCATGCACAAAATCCGAAGACAAGAAAACATCAACCAGTGGTCCAAAAAGTTATTTTCAGACACCTATACTGATCTGGGCATCTGAACATGCAAAAGCCTTAAATCCAAAAATTTTAAAAGAGGGTTCGCAGGCTATCAGTAATACACAGTGTGAGATTGGAGCATTCTCGCAGGCCATCTTTGAGTAGGGTGTGAGAACCTCACAATGGACTTAAAGGTAGAGTGCGAACTCAAGGTGTTCTCACAGGCCACTGTGGGGTTCAGTGCGAGAAGGCCTGAAACTAGGCAAAATTTTGGAAAAAGACAAATTTTTTTAAGGGACTTCTGGACCCAGGGAGTCTATCAGGGTGTCTTGAAGACTCAGAGATTGATAGAAATGAAGAAAGGTAAGGTAAGAGAAAATGGCCAAGGAAAAACACCAAAAACCATGAAAAAATGGGTTGCATCCCCAGTGGAGTCGCCAATTTTGTTATTAGACTAATCGATAGGTGCAGACACTAACATATCTACCTAGATCCACCTGGATCTAGAACAAAATAGGACTGGACATGACTCTTTCCCTAAGTTATGACCATTGAATTAGCTAGTAAGGAGGAACAAGTAACATACCTTTGTATCGCTTCTTAGGGTCTCTGTTGCTCCCGCTTCGCTCCGGTGCTCTCGTGAGGTCAATACCAAGACAACACAAACCAACCAAAGTGAAGATAGAAAAATGTATTCAATCGTCAACTTATGCATATGATCAAGTAATTACACAACAAAGTAAGAATGACTTTATGGGAAAGGGACATGTCACTGTATCATATTAATCGAAAGTAGAAGATACAACCCGATCGCCTTGATGTCGCAAACTTCCTTTCGGTGACTCTTGGTTCCAACACACACTTGCTCGGTCCTTGCATGAAGAAGATCCAATTACTCTTGATAGACCTAGTAGAGTCTCCAAGCTTATGTTCAAGCTAGGTTCTTCACACAATTCCTTCACCAATTCTTCAATTAATCTTGCTTAACCTTTTCCATGAGAATCCTATCAATATATAGGAGAGGATGAGATGGTTACATGGATGAGAATGATCCCACCAAATCAGGGAAACTAGTAAAATGATAACCATTCGAATGGAAACCCATTTTCTAGAAGATTCCCTTTTAGAACCCTCGAGACTTCTTCCTTTTTCCAAGCTTGATAACAAGTTCGCACCCTAGGTATAGAACATAGTGCGAGAAGTTCACATCCTAGCTGAAGGTGGCCTGCGAGAATGGGTCATTCTTGCACCCTAGGCTATAAGCAACCTGCGAAATCTCTTTAAAAATATGTTTTCTGGAAGGAAATGAATGCCACTTTTCTCAGGAGAAAGTTCTTGTTAGGAGCCTGAGTACATCATCGTCAATACACCATCAAGATGACCAAAATCATGGGTAACATGTGGGCCATGATGAAGAGGGAAAATCAAAATGGATGGGTGGGACAACACAAAATATGGGTTATGGGTGAAGTGTATCACGACGATCAGGGCAATGAGGGGAATCCAATGGGGTAAGGCCCAAATAAGGGTGTTGAAAAGGGGTCATGTCCACGGGAAAAAATTTGCTGAAAAATGATAGGTATGACTGCGATAAGGGTGAAGAGAGGAATCCAACGGGATAGGGCTCAAATAATGGTGCCAACAAGATCCATACTTTTTTTTTTCTTTGTTAAGAACCAAATATCAATATAGCATAGAAAATCCTGAGAAAAAGTACTCAACGCCTTGAAAAAGAGACAATTTCAGATAATAAGCCTCTTCGAGGGGGAAACCTCCTTTTACCCCACTTAAATGTTCAAGTACAAGATGATTCAAAATGAA
>JZKD02S0166914.1:835442-845786 GCA_000966675.3 Picea glauca
ACAAGATGATTCAAAATGAAAATGTCTCCTTGGTATATATAGGAGACTAGGAGGTATAATTACAACTAATGGCCTAAAGCTGACATAAATAAAATAATATTACTAATATAATATGTCCCAATTAAGGGGTAATGAGCCAATATTAGGGCTTAACATTCTTACTCTTGCGGAGTTATACTCCGATCTGAAGAATATTGCAGTGCTGAAATGCCCAAATTCTTAACAAGAAGAAATGTGTAGTAATTTCGCAACCCGAATGTAGGAGGCATGGTTGCACGGCAATAGATATTGTCTGTTTTGTTTTTGTTTTTGTCCCAAGTGTTAGGGCATGCAGGTTATCTACAAACAAGGGTTTTCCCTGTGCTATAACTCTCTGATATACGTGCGGGTTCCAAAAATAGTACTCAGCCCAATCTCTGAGGGTACCAACTAAGGAGGCTAGACCGTGCCCTTATCTATACTACCCAACTACCAAGTAATAGGGAGTATCTTCTCGAGTGTTTTCCTCAGTGGCACTATAGAAGTCAGGTGACCGATCGGTTTATCTATGGAGGGCTTGAAAATATCTAGGCCAATCCGTATATAGGTGTTGTCTGATACACTACCACTCGAAGGGGTACCAACAGGGGTTACAAGGGTGGCCAAAAGATGTTCTCTTAAGTACCACTTGTATTTAATTCGTGTATGACTCCTTGACCACGGGTTTATGCATGTAACGAAATATCTCTTTAGCTTTAAGACACCAGAATACATCTCTACCTTGAAAAAAATTAACCCACAATTTTCTGCCAAGGAAAGTGCTCTGATACCACTTGTGGTATTCCATATATAAAATAGTATGAAGAACATAAATATTTTAGCTAGAAATGGCAGAACAACAATGGTATAACCAAAACAATACCAAAACAATACGATAATAAAACCAGAAAGAGCACCGTGATTAATGATAGAAATGTTCACTTGCCTCTTCGAGAAGGAAACCTCCAGTAGAGCATAGCTCTATTACAATAATATCCAAGAAAAAAATTCTCATACCTTCTACTCCTATTTATACTAAATCAGTCTATCCAAAAGAACAATCTAGAGGAATATCCTTCTAGAAGCGGAAGCTTCTATTAGGTATTCTTACATTTGATTTATTCTTCCTTATTGCTAGGCCTTATTAATATTGGCATTTATTACATGGAAATATATTATTCTACCTACGTGAGGGGTTAGGGAGGTTAGGTCCCTAACATATTGAGGGTTTGAGGAGTGTTGATTCCAACCAATGCATGACATGATATCGTGGAAGTCATCTCTTCAGAAGAAATCTCTTCTACATCTTCATCTTGAGACGGTTCTTGTTCTTGTTCTTGTTCTTCTTCCTCTTCAGAATCTATGTAGAGTAATTTTTTCTCACCACACTTATGTCCCTTACTGTACTTGCTGTCACAATTAAAGCATAAAACTTTTTCTTTTCTTTCTTCCAATTGTTGAGGTGGTTTAGAAGAAGGAACATTATTCTTTCGATAGATGTTAGGGGTGGTCCTTCTAGTATCCATAGTCATATTTTTACTTTCAACATTTTTCTCCACCTTGAATGCATTCTCCAATGATTTGGGTTCCCAAAGGAAAACCCCATGTTGAATGTTATCCTTTAAAGTTCCCATGAAGACATCGTTTAGGGGATCATCATGAATATCTGTTACCTTTATATTCAATCTTTGGAATTTATCAATGTGCTCCGCAACTGAACCCTTTTGCTTGATATTTATCAATTGGCTAAAAAAGGTATTTCTCCTTGTATCCTCATAGTGTGCTATCATTTCTTTGGTGAAAATTGTCCAAGTGACAAGTGATTTGCGAGAACAAATCCATTGATACCACACAAATTGATTAGGTTCTAAATATAAAGACACAATTCGTACCTTTTCTGTGCATGGCACATCATGTAGATGAAAGAACTGCTCCATCTGGAGTATCCATGTGATTGGATCCTTGCCATTAAACTTCGTCATACTGATCTTAGGAAAGTGGTTGGTCTTCAACCCAAATCTAGAGTTTCTCCAGTCTTGATTCATCTTCCTTGCGTCCTCATCATGAATTTCATGGGATACATTGTCACTTTCAGGTGGCATTTCTATTAGCAACTTTTTCAACACTTCCATGATCTCCCATTTTAAGCCATCCATCTTACTATCCATCATCACTTCCAACTTAGCTTCAGTTGAATTCATCATCCTTTGTAGTTCATATTTTTTTACTGCCTTCTTTTGTAAATCATCTATGTCCTTTCACATTTCTTCACCTTCATCAAGAGTCCAAGTAGGATTGTCCGAGGGATTATTTGGTGTAGAAGTTTCTATTTTTGGTGGCATGTTGGACAAGTATCATTGTTGAAGGTGAATCCCGCTGCGGACAAGTGGATTCCCTCTTGGTATCTAAAATCCTACGGCTAAGATAGAAGGTGCTTAACATGGAGACTGACTTCCTTTTAGACCTAATCAAGCTAATGAAATAAAGAGAAGGAGAAAGATATGTACCTTATGAACGATGTTTGTCCTTGCAAATTCCAGGTCGAGCTTCAATCTTGAGCTCCTTGATAGGTCCTGCAAAAAAAACAAAGATACAATGGAATTCCTACTCTACTAAGATTAGCTCAATCATAGATCCATCTACTGCAAACAAACTCATATGGAACAAGTACAAGTTTGAAAGAAACAGGCCAAGCATTGATTATATTAATGAGAACTAGTAAAAGTACTTACAATCCTTTGAATGAAGGTGCAACAAAGTCTTCCAGTTCTCCTTGTCCAACCCCTTTGCTCAATCAATCTACATTGATTGATTTGATGACATCTCACTCATGAGATCATAAGTTTCACATCTCCAATCTCCATTGTCATTCTCTGTTAATACCACTTATAGGATCATAAGTTTGGCATCAAACTCTAGTCTCTATTCTGCCTTTCACCATGAGAAGGCCTCCTTATATAACCTTGGAGGAGTCCAACCACTTGAGAGATATTTGGGATGAGTTGAGGATTCTTCTCTTTCAGTTAAGGATCTCCCCTAAGATCATGCCTTGACCATCTATTCGAATCCAACTACCTTCAGGATTTGAGGGATTCTTCCCTAATTTGCCCCAACAAACCCATAATTTTCTCAAAAGAGGGTAGCACTCCCCCATAAGGGTGCACAGGGCACTCAAGCACTCCCCAAAGAGGCTTAGGGTGCACCAGTTCTCCCTAACAGTGGGTAGGGGAGCGCTCCTCTCCAAAAATCAATTTTTTTGTGGTTTTTTCGATGACAAAGGGCTTGTACTTCTTGCCAAGTGATTTTCCTTCTTCCAAACCACCCTTTGAGGTGTCTTAAGTGTCTTCATGATGTCATTATGGGAATGACATAGGCAAGATGGCAGCATACTGTTTTTTACACTTGCAAAACTTAAAGTCAAGATGCGACACTTGCGGACAAGATGCGACACTTACAACACTCGTAATGACGACACTTGCAACACTATCGAAGTGAGTAATTTTGAGGGGTAACAGATTGCCCCCCAAAGTATGAAGTTAGAAGATGAAGATGACTGAAGTACTTTGTAGACTTTTTCGAGCAAGGGTATGGATGCAGAGAAACCTGAAAAAGCTGCACACAACCTTCAAACAAATATTATGACATGTTTCAAAACCCAAGGCATGCATACCTATGCTTGAGTGATAAATGATTTTTAGGTATGGCTGCCATAAAATACACTGCAGATCCATAATTATATTGACAAAATGGTATAGCCACCGACGATACAATGTGGATCTATACTCCCATGACCTGAACTGATCGTAGCCACGAAGAATACACAGTGGATCTATGAGACGAGAAGACATAGCCACGACCAATACAAAGTGGATCTACGTAACAATATATGTGTCATAGTTCAAAATAACGCCTTTGCAACTTGGGAAAAGTATACATAAGAGTGATGACTCAACCCAGGGTCTTCTTATCGATCCCGATGTAGTACGAATCTAACCATGTGAATAGATGTCCCGATGTCAAACATGGCAGAAACCACTTGATTACTGGTCAATGATGTAAACCGTTAACAAGCGCGAGGGAGATCACCATTGATGTCAATGATTCCCAAGGTACTCTAGTACATTGCAATGAATGTGAATGAATGCACTGAAGTCGAACATCCATGGAATCATCCGATCAGAGGTCAATGATGTAAACCCACTGTCGGACACGAGGAGGCCTGCCATTGAGGCATGCAGGTCCCAAGGTACTAACTGGTTTCTAAGTCTAGTTCCTGGATAATGTACTGAAGTCGACAAGAATAGACTTGTTGAAGGAGGGCCTTGATGTATCCCCCATCAATGACATGAAACAGACACATAGATGTAATTGGTAGATCAAATGAACATGAACTGACATGGGTATTGAAACAAGATATTTGTGATTGCTGGCTCTTGAGGCAGATACTTCCCTTGAACACTAAGGCATGACAGTGGAAACATGACATGGACCAACACTTGATGATGTAGTGGATGATGTGACTTTCATCAGGTGACCCAAAGGAGTAAAAGAAACTCAAAGGATTGGCTCAGTGCAGAGTTTCAACGGATTAAAATGCGTGCAAAGACAAAGTGTCGTGTTCAGGGGCGACTGTAAGAGTTACTGGTAGTGTTCTCAAAAACTGCTTGGCTTGCTTCTTTCAATTTTTCCCCCATCCAGATAGACGAGTACCTCTTTTTAATTTAACAAGATCGAGGAGGGTAACACATGCTCGATATGACTCACCTTTGGTAAGTCCCTCTTCCTTTGTTTAGCGAATTGGAAGAAGTAAGGGTTCGGTCCCGTATGGGCCCTTCAATGTATGATTGTTTAACGAGTCCAGAGAAGGTAAAATCATTTTTTTTTCATATTTAGAGAGTTTGAAAATAACTTAAAGACGACTCCAATGTTTTCCTTTTTCATAATATTAGTCTTACGAGGCCAAAAAAGAGATAAATTATCACTCGAAAGGCGCCCTTTCAAACCTTTTAACGAGTGGGAAAGGAAGCAAGATCACTTGGCAAGATTTTCATGTTTAGAGAGTCTAAAAAGAGCTCAAAGACGACTCCAGGGGGTTCCTTTTTCGTTTATCCATGCAGGTCTGAAAAAGAGATAAAATTTTACCCAGTTGCATTCTCATGTATTTATGAGCACGAGAAAGAACAAAGACTAAGCTTGATATGACCCCATATTTAAAGCTAGTGGATTAACTCCAGAATGATAATCAAAGGCTGGAGACATGCCCTCCAAGCTTCAATTCATTCACCAACTTTGAGGTTGTCACCAATTTCTGTACTAGATGGAGAAAAAGGATACAGGTGGATGAAATGAAGGTTCAAATACAAGATCTAACGAAAGACTCGACTCGACATCTACAAGATATGGCGAAAGACTCGATCGGACAGGAGAGGTGACTGTGTCATTTTTTAACGAGCTTGACACATGAAAAGAACTATGCTCAGGGCTCCAGGTTCAATCCCCAGATTGTTGTTTCATTTTTTAACGAGTTTGCTACAGAGAGGAAAACTATGCTCAAAGCTTCTATTTCATTTTTTTAACGAGCTTGCCACAAAGAAGAAAAACTATGCTCGTGACCTCTGTTTCATTTTTTAACAAGCTTTCTAAAGAGAAGAGAAACTATGCTCGTGGACTCTTCTTTATCATGGCTTCCAAGATAATAACGCTCTGGAAGGACACCATGTCAAGGGACAAAAATCAATCATGGCTTCCAAGAGATCTTCACTGGATGGAAGAAAATCACTCTGGAAGGAACATATGTCGAGGGTTGCGATAGGTGTAAGGAGATCAGGCTCCAATAACCCTACCGAAGATATTACCATGTCAACTACCGGATCCAAATCATCAGGAGTCGAAGTCATGGGAGACAACACCACATAATTGACATGCGGCAGGGATGACACTGTTGTCATAAAAGAACCATTCAGGGAGGTAATCTAGTCAGGATCGATGAATGAAAGTTGATTAATAGTCACAATTCTTCCATTGTGAGGGAAATATATCACATGAAAAAGAGTGGACACAATAGCTTTCATGGAATAGACATAATCCCGCCCAAGGAGTAAAGTGAAATCCAAGGGGTCTCAGACTACCATGACATCAATAAAGACAGTTTTCCCTCCCAAAGTTACGGGAAACTGAGGAAGGGTCCCTAAAGGTTGACTAGTTATTCTATTAAAAGCTAATAGATTCTATGTAACCGGCGCAAGCTGAGGACAACCCAAAGCATGCCAAGAAATAGAGGACAAAATACTAACAGATTCACCTTCATCTATCAGTGTTTGAGGAACGTCCCAACCACAAACCTATACTGTAATCTGGAAAGGAATGTGAGAGGGAAGACGAGGTCCAGTTAGTGCACCCCAATAAAAAAGGATGGCCCCATTTCTTTGAGGGGGTTTCTCGGGAGAATGAGGAATGCCCCCCAGCATGGTAGATTCTGTATCAACAAGAAAAACATGGGAAATATCGGGTTTACTCTCTAGAGGGAGAGTAGGATTGACCGATGATGGGATCAAATCGACCACGCAGGCACTCTTCAGAGGAAGAGTGGGATTGACCGATGATGGGATCAGATCAATCACTTTGGCACTCTTCGGATGAAGGGTGGGACTGACTGAGGAAGGGACTGGATCAATCACTTTAGCACTCGTCAAAGGAGGAGTGGGATCAACCGATGACATAACTGTATCGACCACTTGGGTTTCATTCTCCAAGGGGAGAATGGGATCGACGGGTGGAAATAGATCGACCGCTTTGGTGTCACTCTCTAATGGGAGAGTGGGGTCGACTGAGGATGAAAATAGATCGACTACTTGGGTTACACTCTTTTGATGAAGAGCAGGGTTGATCGATGATAGAACTGGATCAACTACTTGGGTTTGTGATTCAATCGAGGAGGAAACTAGATTGACCACCTGATCAACCAGACTGACTGGGGATGGAACCAGATTGACCAGTCCATCAACTAACGATGGGTTGGGAGAAAGCTTTAGAAGTTGAAGTTTTTCCAAAAGAGAAGAAGCCTCATCCATACGAGGGAAAAGGTGAGAATAATGATCACCTTTGCATAACATACAAGGGAATTTGACAGTTGTCTTCTTCTTACCAACCTTAATGTCACTAGTTGATGGGGTATCATCGACATGACTAGCAGAGGCCGATGACATTGAGGACCACATTTCTAAGACCTTGGGAATACCAGGGAAATCCCTCAGAAAGTGGTCACCCTTACAAAGACTGCAAGGGAATTTGGGTTTCAGATTCTTCATTTTAGTCTTGTTGACCTCATCAACACATCCAGTACTATTAACAATAGCTATCTATTGGGATCCAACATTTGATGTTGTTGGGGCCTTGGTCCTTTTCGGGCTCTTCTTCTTGTTATCTTTTCATTTCTTCTTCTTTTGATCAACCTGACTACTTGCTTTAGAACTTTCACTAGACGAAGAAGGAGAAAGGGAAGGAGAATTAATGGGCGAAGAAGGCGAAAAATCAACATGAGGTTGATGTGTGGGTGGTGTACTGACATATAAAGTATTAGGTGTTGGAAAATATGTAACAGACAGCGAATGGCATGAGTAAAGGAAGAATGTACAGAGGATTGTTAGCATATTTAAATGCAACGTATACTTGTCATTGATGGCAAGTACAGTAGTGGTGATGGCTTGAGTACAACAACGATGATCAACGGAGCAGTGATAATCGGGGAAGAGAATCAATTGTGTTTGTTGGATCTCTTTCTGAATTCCTGATGGCCGTCAGATCTGAATAAGAGCATGCTAAAGAGGTAGGCCCGTAAGGTTTGAGAAGTAGTTCTGATCACTGGATCCTCTTCAAATTCTCGATAGATCGAGGGTGGTCATATCTGAATGAAGACAAGAAGAGCGCACTGAAGAGGAGGATAGATCTCAGGCGTCATATTTGAGCACAGGGTACGACCACCGTTGGATCAAGGAAAACCTACACGATCTTTAAAAGTGCAAGGAGTAGAGGGCTCACAAATCTCAAAAGCAAGAGGACCGTCCATCTCAGGGGGTTATGTGGACCATTGACCAGACTCCCTGTCGGGGTTTCAAGGATCGAGTGTTGGAGATGTTAAAGAATATTGACATCGAGAATCCCTAAATCGTGATGTGTGAAATCCCGACTGAATTTGAACCATCAGATCAGGATGTGATCTAGACCATCAACCCGACTCATGTCAGCAGACCATGTCAGCTAGGAACACGTGGCACAACCAGGTAATGACAAGTGTCAGACTAATTCAACATTTCAGGCACATGTAAGTTACGAATTAGAGTGACACGTTGCAGTATTCAACACGTGTCAATCCACGTGTGACGTCAGTAGATGGACACCACTTCAGAGTTTTGAGGATCGCGTGTTGGAAATGTCAAAGAAACAATGCAACAAGAATCCCTATTTCGCGATATGCAAAATCACGACTTAAATCGCAGCCGTTGAATCAAGATCAAATTTGGACCGTTGATTCTAGTCTTTGTCGGAGTTTCGGGGATCGAGAGTTGGACATGTCAAAGATTATTGACATCAGGAATCCTGATATCGAGATATGTGAAATCACGATGTAATCTGAGCCGTCAGATTAAGGTTGAATCTGGACCGTTGATTCCAGTCTTTGTCGGAGTTTCGGGGATTGAGAGTTGGACATGTCAAAGATTATTGACATCAAGAATCCTGATATCGTGATATGTGAAATCGCGATGTAATCTGAACCGTCAGATCAAGATATGATCTGGATCGTTGATTTGACTTCTTTATGGAATTTCGTGGATCGGGATTTGTAAGTGACAAGAACATTGAACATCAGGAATGCCAAAATGCCAAAACCCGATTTAAAGGCAAGATTAATAAATTTCATCCAACGGTGCGGACAAATTGGAATATGATCAGAAGGTTATTGTTCTCTCTCACAGTTAACCCCTCAGTTACGAATCTGTTAGTGAAATAGACTCATGATTGCAAATCAGTTAGCGTTTCAGTTGGCGTTTCAGTTTCTCAGACATGTGTCTTCTTTTTGCTTAAGGAGATGGGAAGTTGAACCGCTGTGTGCTGGTGTATAAAAGAAAATGAGACAGACTGTATGAGGTTGGCTGTTCCGAATGGAAAGTGAAAAAAATAGTAAGAAAGGGAAAATGAGAGGATGCGTAGCATGAAATTTAGAAAATGTGCAGAGTGAGATGAAACGCAGAGTAGAAGTAGAGCAGAATGACAGAAAGAGTAAAAGCAGAGCAGAATGACAGAAAGAGAAGAAGCAGAGAAGAATGACAGAAAGAGAAAAAGAAGAGCAGAATGACAGAACAAGCTGAAGAAGAGTAGAATGATAAAATGAGTTGATGCAGAGCATACCTGCTGAATAGACAGAGGAAGAGAAGAGCAACATAACAGTGTGTAGAAGACCAGATTTACAGAACAAAGAAAGATTGGTAAGAACTGATTTATCTGTAAAGTTGACTGTTTATTTAGCCATTTATAAACTAGGGAGGTTGGGAGGTGCTCGGGAGCACTATTGTCCTCAGAGGTTCAAGTGGGAGCTTGAACACAAGAAGTTGTAGCTTCCATCTGGTTGCATCCAGAGAAACCAGGGTGGCAGGGTGGTGCAAGGGAGAACAAATGTTCTCTATTATACAGGTTGGAGCCTGTGTAACTGGAAGTTGGTGCTGGAACATTCAGGAAGTTGGTGCTTCCATCCAGTTGGTGCTGGAATATTCAGGGAGTTGGTGCTTCCTTCTAGTGGGTGCTAGAGAAACCAGAGAGTTGGTGCTCTCAAACAAGTTGCATCTTGTAAAACAGAGGTAGCAACCTCACATTGAGTTGGTGCTCAATTAGAGATGATGTACATAACCTAAAAGACTGACCATCATTTCAAAGAAGAAGAGGTTTTCTCCCTTTATGGGTTTCCTCATGAAAATCTGTCTTTGTGTATACCTTATGTGTGACTGATGCTTTTTACTTTTATTGTCCATATGCTGTATAATGTTGATGATCACTTGAATAAAGATTAAGAATATATTAATAGAGTTAAAATTGTTTAAGCTCAAAGACAACCGATTCACCCCCCCCTCTCAGTTGTATTAGTAATTCCAACAATTGGTATCAGAGCGGGTTCCTTTTATTCAAAGGTATATCTGTAAGCCAAGTCATGAAGGGACTTTATCCTCTAAGCCCCCTCTGTTTGATGGAACAAATTTTTCCTTCTGGAAGATTAGAATGAGAACATACTTAATGGCCTTAGGTGCTGATGTTTGGGATGTAGTAGAGACTGGATAT
>JZKD02S0166914.1:849138-866638 GCA_000966675.3 Picea glauca
TGTGGTATCCTAGAAATCAGAATTTCCAGTTAACTGCTTATTCAGATGCAGACTGGGAAAACTGTGTTGATGAGAGAAAAAGCACCAGTGGAGGAGCATTTTTTCTGGGTGACTCCTTAGTTGCATGGATTAGTAAAAAGCAAGGATCCATCTCATTATCCACTATAGAGGCAGAATACATTGCTACTACTAATTGCTGCACACAAATATTATGGATGATACAAACTCTTGCAGATCTGAAGGTAAATTACACTGATCCCATTCCAATTCATTGTGATAACACTAGTGCCATTAGTGTTTCCAAGAATCATGTTCTTCATTCCAAGACTAAGCATATTCCAATCAAGTACCATTTTCTCAGAGAACAAGTTACAAACAGAATTGTTCAACTAAATTATATACCTTCTACAGAATAGATTGCTGATATCTTTACTAAACCATTAGCAACAACCCCTTTTGGATACCTTCGTCAAAAGTTGGGGGTTATAATCTCTTGTGTCTAATCTGTTCACCTGGTCAGGGGGAGTACTTATTAAATATCTTGTGTATTTCCAAGATTCTTATAGTCGACATGGGGAGTATGTTTTTCAACAGATCAGGGGAAGAATGTTTCTTCTTTGACATTGATGTCAAAGGGGGAGAAAATAATTCAGGAGAAGAGATCCGAATGCATGTGGGTGCTTGTATTGCCATCAATGCCAACGGGGGATATTGTTGGCAAATATGTAACAAACATCGAATGGCATGAGTACAGGAAGAATGTACAGAGGATTGTTAGCATATTTAAAGGCAGTGTATACTTGTCATTGATGGCAAGTACAGTAGTGGTGATGGCTTGAGTACATCAACGATGATCAGCTGAGCGGTGATAATCGGAGAAGAGCATCAATTGTGTTTGTTGGATCTCTTTCTGAATTCTCGATGGTCGTCAGATCTGAATAAGAGCATGCTGAAGAGGTAGGCCCGTAAGGTTTGAGAAGTAGTTCTGATCATTGGATCCTCTTCAAATTCCTGATAGATCGAGGGTCATCAGATATGAATGAAGACAAGAAGAGCGCACTAAAGAGGAGGATAGATCTCAGGCATCAGATCTGAGCGCAGGGTCCGACCACCGTTGGATTGAGGAAAACCTGCACGATCTTTAAAAGTGCAAGGAGTAGAGGGCTCACAAATCCCGAAAGCAGGAGGACCGTCCATCTCAGGGGGTTATGTGGACTGTTGACCAGACTCCCTATCGGGGTTTCGAGGATCGAGTGTTGGAGATGTCAAAGAATATTGACATCAAGAATCCCGAAATAGTGATGTGTGAAATCCAGACTGAATCTGAACCGTCAGATCAAGATGTGATCTAGACCGTTGACCCAACTCACGTCAGCAGACCATGTCAGCTAGGAACACGTGGCACAACCAGGTAATGACAAGTGTCAGACTAATTCAACATTTCAGGAACATGTAAGTTACGAATCAGAGTGACACGTGGAAGTATTCAACACGTGTCAATCCACGTGTGACATCAGCAGATGGACACCACTTTGGAGTTTCGAGGATCGCGTGTTGGAAATGTCAAAGAAATAATGCAACAGGAATCCCGATTTCGTGATATGAAAAATTAGGACTTAAATCGCAGCCGTTGAATCAAGATCAAATCTGGACCGTTGATTCCAGTCTTTGTCGCAGTTTCAGGGATCGAGAGTTGGACATGTCAAAGATTATTGACATCAGGAATCCCGATATCGCGATATGTGAAATCACGATGTAATCTGAGCCGTCAGATTAAGGTTGAATCTGGACCGTTGATTCTAGTCTTTGTCGGAGTTTCGGGGATCGAGAGTTGGACATGTCAAATATTATTGACATTAGGAATCCCGATATCGCGATATGTGAAATCGCGATGTAATCTGAACCATCAGATCAAGATATGATCTGGATCATTGATTCAACTTCTTTACAAAATTTCGTGGATCAGGATTTGTAAGTGACAAGAACATTGAACATCAGGAATGCTAAAATGCCAAAACCCAATTTAAAGGCAAGATTAATAAAGTTCATCCAAGGGTGCAGATAAATTGGAATATGATTGGAAGGTTATTGTTCTCTCTCACAGTTAACCCCTCAGTTACGAATCTGTTAGTGAAACAGACTCATGATTGCAAATCAGTTAGCGTTTCAATTGGCGTTTCAGTTGCTTAGACATGTGTCTTCTTTTTGCTTAAGGAGATGGGAAGTTGAACCATTGTGGGCTGGTGTATAAAAGAAAATGAGACAGACTGTATGAGGTTGGCTGTTCTGAATGGAAAGTGAACAAAATAGTAAGAAAGGGAAAATGAGAGGATGCATAGCATGAAATTTAGAAAATGTGCAGAGTGAGATGAAACACAGAGCAGAAGCAGAGCAGAACAACAGAAAGAGTAAAAGCAGAGCAGAATGACAGAAAGAGCAGAAGCAGAGCAGAATGACAGAAAGAGAAAAAGCAAAGAAGAATGACAGAACAAGTTGAAGAAGAGCAGAATGAGAAAACGAGTTGATGCAGAGCATACATGCTGAACATACAGAGGAAGAGAAGAGCAACATAACAGTGTGTAGAAGACTAGATTTACATAACAAAGAAAGATTGGTAAGAATTGATTTATCTGTAAAGTTGACTGTTTATTTAGCCATTCATAAACTAGGGAGGTTGGGAGGTGCTCGGGAGGACTGTTGTCCTTAGAGGTTCAAGTGGGAGCTTGAACACAGGAAGTTGTAGCTTCCATCTGGTTGCAGCTAGAGAAACCAGGGTGGCAGGGTGGTGCAAGGGAGAACAAGTGTTCTCTGTTATACATGTTGGAGCCTATGTAACTGGAAGTTGGTGCTTCCATCCAGTTGGTGCTGGAACATTTAGGAAGTTGGTGCTTCCATCCAGTTGGTGCTAGAATATTCAGGGAGTTGGTGCTTCCTTCTAGTGGGTGCTAGAGAAACTAGAGAGTTGGTGCTCTCAAACAAGTTGCAGCTTGTAAAACAGAGGTAGCAACGTCACATTGAGTTGGTGCTCAATTAGAGATGATGTACATAACCTAAAAGACTGCCTATCATTTCAAAGAAGAAGAAGTTTTCTCCCTTTATGGGTTTCCTCATGAAAATCTGTCTCTGTGTATACCTTATGTGTGACTGATGCTTTTTACTTTTATTGTCCATATGCTATATAATGTTGATGATCACTTGAAGAAATATTAAGAATATATTAATAGAGTTAAAATTGTTTAAGCTCAAAGACAACCGATTCACCCCCCACTCTCAGTTCTATTAGTAATTCCAACATTAGGTGCAGTTGAAACATTGGGAGGATTTGAGATCACTAGAGTGGGGAACAACCAAACCGGTAATTCGATGGCGAGTCCCGGAAGACTCAGTGTGGCAATGTATGGAGTACCAAAGTTTCTGAACAAAGGAAAAATATAAGGTTCCCTAAGAGAAGGGGTTCCTCTATTGGTACTCTCTAGATTTAATACCATTAACACTGACTTGACCTAAGGTCCACTAAGTAACACAACCAACACACGCTGTGAATCTGAGAAGCAAACAATCAAACAAAATCTTCCCACAATGAAACCATTAGTTGGCAATGAAATCCAACGTCGCGAGATCAAAATAGGAAGGGGCAGGGATAGAGCGGGTGGATCAGTTACATTGGTGACCTGCTTAACGAACTTACACCTTGGTGCAAGCTTCCATGCAATAATTGTGGATTTACCCTCCAAGGAGCCCGAGTGAGTTTGACCAACGTCTGTTCTAGGTACAGTGAGACTTCCCTTCACCATCACCTTCTGTGAGACCCTAAAGATTATGGCTACTAAGGTCACCAATTCCCAGTCAGCCCCTGGGCGGGTAAAGTCGACAATCCAGTCAAAACGTATGGGTAGGATAACAAGTCCGAAATCAACTCGAGAGGCTCCCACACATATTCACGGGTATACCCTCAAGTGACCCCCAATATACGATCCGACCACTACAAACAGTTGAACCATAGAGGGATAATCTCCATAACTCACCTGAATGCGACCTCGTGCGTAACCCTTGTGTGAGAGGGGGATCCCAGAAAGCCTATACAACAATTGAATTTGCTCTTCCTATCGCAAGATGCTAAGTTTGTTTGGTAGCTTTGGAAAGTTATCCTTTCAACCTATTCCAAAGCCCTATACCTTAAACTAAGGTAGGTTTGCTAACAAAGATGTAAAAAGTATGATAAATTTTAGTTAAGTGTTGATTTTAGTGGCCGTGGTTTACTCAGAGGTGTATGAGAGTGAAGACTGATGATATTATGACTTAGTTCCCAAAACATGCATAAGAAATGATAAACAATCTTTTCTTTCAATGAATGTCTATTTAAGGGAAGGAGAAGGATTTTCCTTTCACTATCAAACACTAAGATGAAATGACCTCATGCAATAGTCCTCAATAAGGAATCCAATGCAATGCTAAAATGGTTGTATGTGACTAATAACCAGTAGATGTAAATCTTCTTATGCTAATCGGACTTCAAGTGTTGTGAGATGTATGCAATCTGGAAGCAAGCTTCACATAAACCAAAAGACACCCTTGTTGTGATCAAACACGAAACAGAAAGCCAAAAACTCAAAAATAAGGAGAAAGAGTTTGGACAAGATGACTCAAAGATCATAAATCAAACTACAAAACACCTTTGAAACTCCTTACAAAGTTTTCACTCATCCATATAAACGAGAAGAAAACGACAAATTGACTTCAAATTGTGAAGATCAAAGAGTTATTGAAAAGTAAGGAAAAATGTCAAAAAATCCAAACAAGAGATGATGAATCCTTAGAAAACAAGGTGGTTTGAGGGCCAAACAAGGACACACTAATATAGTATGAATCCTGAGCAAATGAATCAACAAAAAGACTAAGAAAAAACCAATTTTTTAGAAGATTGTTTGCAAAAAATGGGGTACCGCTCCCCCATAAGGGGACACAGAGCATTCCAACACTCCGTGGAACACTATAAGGGAGTTCCAACACCCTGGTGCTAAGGGAAAGGAATCACTCTGCCGCAAAAACTCAGAATTTTGCCCAGAAAATAAAAACTAATCAGGAAAAATGCAAAAATCTAGTGTGTATGATGAACCAAAAGCCAACAATAATATCTAAGGATCAGAGACACATCATGGAGAAGTTCAAGTGAGTGGGAAAAGGGATAAAACAAAATCTGGGAAAGGAAAGAAAAATTAGAGCTCCTCCCTAGTGCAGTCACCAATTTCTGTTGTAGGTGAATCCCCCTACTGACAAGTGGATTCCCTCTTGGTCTTTAAAATCCTAAGGCCAAGATAGAAGGTGCTTAACATGGACACTGACTTCCTTTTAGACCTAATCAAGCTAATGAAAGAAAGAGAAGGAGAAAAATATGTACCTTATGAACGACGTTTGTCCTTGCAAAGTCCAGGCTAAGCTTTAATCTTGAGCTCCTTGATAGGTCCTGCAAAAAAAACAAAGATATAATGGACTTCCTACTCTACTGATATTAGCTCAATCATAGATCCATCTACTGCAGACAAACTCATATGGAACAAGTACAAGTTTGAAAGAAACAGGCCAAGCATTGATTATATTAATGAGAACTAGTAAAAGTACTTACAATCCTTTGAATGAAGGTGCAACAACCTCTTCCAGTTCTCCTTGTCCAAACCCTTTTCTCAATCAATCTCCACTGATTGCTTTGATGAAATCTCACTCATGAGATCATAAGTTTCACATCTCCAATCTCCATTGTCATTCTCTGTCAATACCACTTATAGGATCATAAGTTTGGCATCAAACTCTAGTCTCTATTCTGCCTTTCACCATGAGAAGGCCTCCTTATATAACCTTGGAGAAGTCTAACCACTTGAGAGATATTTGGGATGAGTTGAGGATTCCTCTCCTTCAGTTGAGGATCTCCCCTAAGATCATGCCTTGACCATCTATTCGAATCCAACTACCTTCAGGATTTGAGGGATTCTTCCCTAATTTGCCTCAACAAACCCAAAATTTTCTCAAAAGAGGGTAGCGCTCCCCCATAAGGGTGCATAGGGTGCTCAAGCACTCCCCAAAGAGGATCAGGGTGCGCTAACACTCCCTAATAGTGGGTAGGGGAGTGATCCTCTCCAAAAATCATTTTTTTTGTGGTTTTTCCAATGGCAAAGGGCTTGTACTTCTTGCCAAGTGATTTTCCTTCTTCCAAACCACCCTTTGAGGTGTCTTAAGTGTCTTCATGATGTCGTTATGGGAACGACATAGGCAAGATGGAAGCATACTGTTTTTGACACTTGAAACACTTAAATTCATGATGTGACACTTGCAGACAAGATGTGACACTTACAACACTTGTAATGACGACACTTGCGACACTATCGAAGTGAGTAATTTTGAGGTATAACAATCACTACAAGGTATGAATTCCTAATTGTCTTAGGCAGAGGTCCTCACAGACAAGGGAGTGTTAGGTTCTATAGCTCTCTGATCTACATGTGGGGTCCAACAATAGTACTCGACCAAATATCTCATGGAATTTACTAAGGAGGCTTGACCATGCCCTTATCCATACTATCCGACTACCCAGGTACTAGAGAGTGATCTCCCCAAGCGTTTTTCTCGATGTACTATAGCAACAAGATGACCATATGGTTTACTCAGTTGGTCTCAGGATTCTAGGGGGCTCTCGATATACACAAGGTATGTGGGAGCTCAAATCCTTAGTAGTGTTTTCTAATGTGCAATCGTTTGAAAGGGGCCTTCCAATATACTCTAGGTACGTGGAAGAACCACACTGTCCACGGGTTGTAGCGCTGATAAGTAACGACAGCTCCTACGTTTACAGACGTTGGAATATGTCTGTACCTAAAAATACCTAAGATTCTCCCAAATTTATGTGATAATCCTTTTATCCCAGTTTTTGAATCACCCCAATTGGATCTTCTACTCAAAATATATGCAAATTTCCGAAAAAAACAAAAAAAACAAAAAAACAAAACAAAAAAAAAAACCTTTTAAAACCATGATTTTGAGACTGTTCTGCTAGCTAACCTTTCTTCTACTATAGCTCTGCAATTTTGGCCCTTTTTGAGTCTATTTTTTTTTCTTGTGGTATCCTGATGTGTCTTCTTTCCAACCCCATAGGTTAGACCAAGATTGGATTCTCCAAGAGAATTTTATGTTAACTTTCCAAGATGTTTATGATTTTTTCCCTTTCAGGAGAGCGATCTTGTACGATATGTCGCGTGTCACTGTATTCATTTCAGAACTTGAAATTGGCACCAGTAAAACTTCGGTCTATGCCCTAACCAATGGAACATGTATCAGTCAATTTGGAGGTATGTAGCTTCAAATATAATAGTTGTCCCAAGAACACTTGTTTTAGACTGAAATCCAGACCAACCACAAACCCTAATTTCCTCATAGAATAACTTTCAGAGTACATGGAATCAAGGGATGAAATTTGTACACAAGATACTTCAATATTCCGGCTTCATACTGTAACAATGTTGGAACCTAAAACCAAGCCGAAAAAAATTGGGAGCAAAAATTCCAAGAAGACATGTTTCATACTAATTTCAGGACTAGTCAAAAACCCTAAATTGAACAGAATGTATCTCCAAAAATATAACGAAAAAAGATTTGAAATTTGGACACAAGTTCTCTATATATGCCTCCTCTACACCATATAAATTCCATATCTTGAAACCTTCCATAAAAAAATTTGTAGCGGAAATTCCAAGAAGACTTGTTTTGAAGAAGCCAGTCCCGATGATTTTCTAGCTTTGATACCAAATGTTAAGAACCAAATATCAAAATAGCATAAAAAGCTTAGAATAAGTACTCCATGCCTTTAAAAAGAGATAAATTTAGACAATAAGCCTCTTTAAGGGGGAAACCTCCTTATACATCACAAGAATTCACAATACAAGATGATTCCAAATGAAAAGGTCTCCTTGGTATATATAAGAGACTAGGAGGTACAATTACAACTAATGGACCTAAGATGACATAAATAAAATAAAAATAATAATGTAATATGGACCAATTAATGGGTAATGTGCCACTATTTAGGGCTTAACATCAGTCGTAGTTGCAGATGCCCGTTCTCCAACTCTTCATTTTCAATGACGACTACTGTGAATTGCCATTTGTTGAGTCCACAATACACCCTAATTTTTTTTGCAATTTTTGGGTACCACTTTTCTTTAAGATTTTGTTCATCTTGAAAATAAGTTAGGTATTTTAGGTTTGATGGATTTATTACATATCAATTAGTATTTTAATTCGCCCCTTTGCCTCAAGGAAACCAAAAAAAATTCCTAAGTCCTTTGGCCTTGTTCAAACCAAGTTTTTTCCCCTTATCAGCAAGTTATAATCACTTTAATTGACATCAGAAAGTCATTTTTTACGTCAATGTGAAAGTGAAAATTGGCACCGAGGAAAAAGTGGAAGAAGGGCACTGATGCAAAGAACTGCTCAAAATTTAAATTCTTTATTAATATTGGCCAACCGTCTAAACATTGTGACAATGAAAGTAAAATAAGCCAACGATCGGCAAAGTCAAATTCCATGTTGACAAGCACTCATCAATGGTGACTTTCCACTTTAGCTGAAATGCAATTTGAAAAAGGGCAGTGATGACAAAGTGAACAATATCTCCAATAATGCGCATGACCTTGATTTTCGACTTTCATCCGTCATAGTTTAAAACTCAATTGACAACTCGATTTTAGATGAACTTTGATAATCTGTACGATTGCCAACCCAAACAAGATTTTCATCACATCATCCCAAAACTTTATCCAAACACCAAAGTGAATATTGACCATTGATAACAAATCCAATTAGTCATCATTAGCCATTAATTCACCGATTTAGTCACTAGACTATCTAATCACCATTAAATTGCCAAGATTTAAAAAATCCAATTGGGTTAAATCCAGATTTTTCAATGACAACACTAGATTGATTCAATGTCATTATAGATATTCAATCATTGCCACTATTTTGATCATTGAACTATGAATTTTAATTCTATGAGTGAGGATTGAGTTCTATGAGAGATAATTTGGGTGTTGAGAGATTAGATTGTGAGTGTGAGTCTGTTAATTTTGAGCTAGGATAGTTGAACAATTTGGTACCAATTACTTGAGCAACTGATTGCTTGGTTTCATTTTTTCTTTCACGACTTATGCATAGCTTTCTATGTTATGTAGCAAAGTTTGATTTCCTTTTTTCTTGTTCATCTTGTTTACACAACAATGTTTGCAGCTCGATGCTCCAAGTATGATCATGAACTTTGTAATTTCAAGATTAATTTACATGCTGCTTCCGTTGAAACAAATTGAATGAATTGGGAATTGTGGATGCTTGTGTGAAAGGAACATATACAACCCTTATTGTTTCCTCTCAAACCCTTGTCCAAATTTTTCATATGAATTTTTTATTTCATGTTGTTGATGCATTACCAAATTTGATGCAATAATGGTGAATGTTGTCATGAGTGAACACGATTTTTCCTTTCACTCTATTCCTATTTTCCATTTCTTTCTAGGTAAAATGCCTCTAAAGAGGACTTCTGCCATAACACCTAGAAAATCCCCTAAGGGGAAGAAACCCAAGAAACCAATAAAGACCTCTCAACAAACACATGTTGAAATCAACATTAACTCAGAAAAATACATCCATGTTATGGAGATACCCATACTAGAGGAACAACAACCAAGGTCAGAGTTAAAAGACACTAAGACCATTATAAGCACTTAGACTCCTTTTGCAAGATGGGGGGAAGTATATAGAAAATTTCATACTAAATATCATCCTGATATAGTCCACCACAATGACTTTGAGATAAGGGAATCAAATGACAAGGTGTTCATTAATATAAGTAGGTCTTGCTTGCATTTTGTCGTAGCAAGGACACTGATTATGCCTTGTCTTGAGGCTAATAAATGGATTATTTCTCATGCCAACACACAAAATAATACTATCATCAATGAAGAGGCCAGGTGCATTGGTTCATATCTAGCTTCTGAGCTTGAAAAGTGCTTAGTATAGGATACCACAACTTAAGGTATTCATGGAAAATATTTCTGTGCAACAATTCCATGAACAATATGACATAAAAAAGATTCTATCCAGCTGGTGGGCAGATGACAAAAGGTTCTTCTACAACTCTAATGGTATCTAATCCATCATAAATTTACAAGAACCCTATGTATATACAATGGATTTGATAGCTAGTATGTATGGAGAAAATGATTGCTTACACTTTGAGCCATACAAAGAAAATGATCACTTACACTTCAAAGATGTTTGGTTGCCACTAGCATATAGCGTGGTGACTATTGGCCATATGTTTAATTGGGTTTACATCCTCTCTCATTAACTCAACAAAATGATTGAAAGGGTTCAAAAAGCTAAGGCCAAGCCATGAGTAGTACCGACCTTCTATATTTCATCCTATCTTTTGGTTGTGATTTGTGTAATGAATGTCTTCGCATGTGTAAACCTGAATTGGCACATTTCAAAACCTATCGTGCATGTGTACTGTTAAGTTCTTTGGGAGAAAAAATATAAGAAGCATTATACTATGATTTGTGATCAATTTTCGGCACCACTTCCCAAGCTAATATTTTGCAAGGATTGTCCAAGGTCGAATAAGGAAGATATGAGGCTAATTGGATATATTAGAAGATGGTATTTGCAGGAAAACTTTACCTATTTGAGAATATTCAACACAACTGCATCACCACATTTTTGTTACCCAGGTTTGTGCCAAATAGGTTGGTTTTAGGAGAAATTGATTACCAAACTATTTTAGAAGGTTTCAACGCTTCTTTTCTTAAATAAGACATAAAGAAAATTTGTATTCCATATAATTTTAGCTTGGGCCACTATCATTTGAAAGATCAGAAACAAGCTAGATAAGAAGCCAATGCCATCCTCAAATTCAAATTACCTTAAGTCCAATTTAGAAGGCATGACCCATGTGGTCTTATATCCAAATATTGTGACTTGATCTCCCTATCTTATCCATATATGCATGAGCAATGGAAAGATGAAATCCCTTATGAAAATGCTAAAGATTGGGATGATTTCCAAGCCAGGTTGAAATCTCCAGGCTTAGTAGCTTCACTACTATGTCCCTAGATGAGGAAATATAAGAGATAAGAAGAAGGTAATATGAAGTGGAGAGAACAAGGAAGGAAGGGGAGGAATATAGAAGGCTGAAGAGAGAAGGCTAAGGGAGGAGGTAGAGACAAAAGCAATTGAAGATGAGAAAAGGAGACAATAAGGAAAGAAGGAAAAGATAAGAGGAATAAAATATTCAATTAGAATCATAAATGGAAATATTAGTAGTTGAAACAAAACTAAGGAAAAAGTCTCTGAAAGATGCTTTAGAGAAACAGAGTCTAGAAGTTGAGATGAAAAGAAAGGAAGAAGAATAAAAAAATCAAGCAAGAAGAGGAATTGAGGAAGAAGGAGGAGGAACGAAGACTCCTAGTTGAGGAACAGAGGAAGATAGCTTAAGAACAAAGGGTGTAGGTTGAGGAACAAAAGGATAAAAAGAAGAGGTGAGGTAGAAGGAGGGAAATAAAAAGAAGTAAAAAGAGAAGTCAATAGTCGAAGAATAGAGGAAGAGACAACTAGAAGAAGAAAGCATTATGAAAGAAGGTAGGATGCAACAAGAAGCAAGGCAAACATAAATGGAGATAGGTGGAGAAGTAGGTGATACATAGAAATAGGTATAGTAGGCTCATACACAAAAACATTACAAGGAGAACACCTTGTAGTAGAAGTTTTTAATGTTACAAGATTTGACAAATTTTTCAAAAAAACCTTCTCTACAACCTCCGTTATTCCAAGTAGAGGTTTTAGTGTATGTTCCATATAGCTACATTTTTTTGGGTGGGTGGAGGTTGTAGCAAAGGTTTTTTTGTTGGTGATTTTTTGGTAACAAACACATCGATGCATTTTAGTTCACATGCACTAGTGTGTTCTTAAGCAACACACACCGGTGTGTTTTTAAGTAACATGCACCGCTGCGCACACACGATCACAAAACACCAATGCTCTTAAACTTATTACACACTAGTACTGTGTGATATGAAACACCGATGGTTTATTGTTACTGTACACATCAATGCATGTTGTTTTTTATGCGTAAGTGGTTCTTGTATAATTATTATGCCCTAATTCTCTTATAGATGGTCGCTCTGGTGCCTGCACTACCACATGCATGGAAGGGTAGTGAAATTTCCATAAATTGAGGTGAGATTTTGGCATAGTTTTTGGTTACTAAGCACCAATGCGTATCTGGTAATTAAATCACCTATGTGTATCAGATAATTAAAGCACCGATGTGTATATTATATATAAAGCACCGATGTGTATATTATATACAAAGCACCAATGAGTATGTTATATATAAAGCATCGATGCATATATTATATGTAAAACACCGGTGTGACTAGTCATACATTATGACGCTTAAACTAATAAATATAATCAATCGTACATTTTGCCACTTAAAGTAACCATTTTTTTCACAATTGTTAGAACTAGTGCTTCTATTTAATTAATGGGCACTTGTGCATATTGATAAAAAACGCATCTTCATCTATTTTATGGCATGCACCATTTAGTGAGTCCGAAATAATACTATGCACTGATATGTATATATTTAATTTTTTTTTTTGTTCCAAATTTTCTATTAATCATCTCAAAATCAAATATTTTTTATAATAATATTGTTTTTATATTTTTGTTATTGCGTTTTGATATAATGATTGCATTAATGCATTATCCAGCGATTTACACCTCTGTTATTTGTAACAATGTAAATCATCCATATATTAATTAATCAACTACACAACATTTTGCAACATTCGACGATGCAATAAAATAAGAAACCCATTTTATTATATATGAATAAGATAACCATCGTCATACAAAATGGGATAACATAAAGGTCCACAATAATCAAAATACAAACTGTTATCCCCAACTCCTAGGGATAACTAAGGAGATGATGTCTCGAGGCCCTCAGGTTGCAGACATGGAGTACCGAGAGACAACTTGACCAACAACGTCCACTTGCACAGATAGAGACCCGCTTCACCACCATAGTTCCAGGCTCATCATGCGGGTATCCATCACACCAGCTTGCTTCTGGAGGACATTGGATATTGCTCCATGAGGTACAAGTAAGGTATTATGGTGAGTGTCATTTCAATATTTGAGGCATTTGAGTTTGTTGCATTTTAAACTGCTTTTGATTATGTAACGTCTGCTTGGAAATTATGCTCTTTGCCCTGTTTCACTTTGGTGGTTGACATTGCGCCCTAGTAAGTGGGTCACCCTTGGGGATAGGTTTGCTACTGGGAGGTCCTCTTGACGAGTCATTGTTCCATTCCCAACCATACTTTCCACTTTCCACACTTAGTCCCCCCATCTCCTCATCTTTTGGATTTTAGGGTATACTGACCCAAGAAGGGGTTGTCCATCTTTTCATGGGAAGAAGGGGCTAAAGGCCCATAATGGAGATAGCTAGAAAAAGATAAAATCCATATCATAAACCTTCCATATGCTCTCCCAAATAGGTATTGAGAGCAATGAAACGTTTATCCTAAAAATCAAATACTTGCAAAAGCAAACACATAACATAAATGTCCCACTTGATTGAGGGATTTACACAAAGTGCGTTAAAGCTAGACTATACCCCCATGAAACTATTTTTTCTTCTCCCTTCAAGTGACACTGTGGTTATGCCCCCCAAATTAATCGATTCACCCCTAGGGAGTACCCAAAATTTGGACCTTAATTAATTAATGAGAACGAATGGGCTTGGAAAAAGGATGCATTGAAAACTAAGGTGAAACACACCCTCTACAAAGGCACCCATAAATGAGACACTACAATCCCTTGTGTGTCATGAAACCCATGCCCAAGAGTATTTCCCCCATCCATATCATATTTTCCACATGTCTTAGAAAGGGATTCCACTTGGGAAACATTGCTTGACCTCGGGGATGATTCACCCAATAGGTCACCTTATCAACCCTCCCATACTTAGACTTGGAAAGTTGCATAGGGTCTTTGAGCACTTGTTTATTTTGATGAGGTGGTTTTTGATGCACGTGCTTAAGTGACTCTTTTATTGACTTAATTTACTCATCATGATGTGTTTGACTTGAGATCCTTGGAGGGCGTATTTATTGTCTTTGCAGGACCTTGTTTGGTGGACATATTTGGAAGAACAAGCCTAGCTTGGGCTTCCTTGGGGCTTGAAGGCCACTGGTTGGATACCATGGACCACACTCTATATGATTATGAAAACCTTTGGAGGCTTGAGATATGCCTTGGAGGACATCACCATGCCCCTACTGGCCCAACATTTTGCCTTTGGTGGCCAAAACATCATACTTTGAGGGCTTGACGTCATGCATGGGTTAGGGTTTGGTGGTGAAGGGAAACATGACATATTTTGGTGAGGACACCTTGAATTGGTGGAGATAGGGCCATAGAACCTTGGAGGAAGGCCTTTTGAGGCCCAACGTTTCATCCCCAACCTCAACAACTTGCCAAAGATGCCAAAATGTTGCCCTAAAGGGGTGACATCATGATTTTTCTAGGGTTTCTATTGTGCAAAATCGATTTTTAAATTGTAAAGGGGAAAAGTAGGGGTTGTTGTCTCCTTACTTTGTGGTTTACACTAATTTTTGTGGGCAAACCCTTATTATAGGTTTTTGTATAAATATACATCATTTCCATCTCATTATAACATAGCTCTCCCATCATGAGAAGACTACTTGGCTGAAATTTGCGCCCTCTTTGGGAAATTTGATCTCTCTCTCTCTCTCTCTATCTCTCTCTTATGAAAATGTCTTATGGTGAATTCTCTTGGTGATTTGTGGAGCTAAGGTGGTGCACACCTTTTGGAGGTCTTCTCTCTTACTTATGAATGGTCTTTTCTTGGTGAACTAGGGTTTTATCTTGCATCTCTTTTGAAATTGATAAGGAAAATATGCAATTGTTAGTTCTTCTTGATTATTTCACAATTGTTATTGGTTGAAACCCTAGGAGGAGTATAAGCACATACACCCTCCATTAAGCTTAATCTCATTTTCCAGTTGACAAGTCATTTATTGCAAGGTTTCTAGGAGGAGTATAAGGGTGTACACCCTACTAGATTTACCTAAGTTTGATTTGCATGCCCTAGGGAGTAAGATGGTTTACACCCCTAGGGATATTGTCTATCTAACTCTTACAATACAAGACTCCATTTACCCAATTTTTGAAGGCACTAATCTAAATTTTGCATTGGATAAATAAAATTACTTGCATTGGGTAACGTGATTTTACGAGATTTCCAAGTTGTTCAAAGTGCAATCAATTCTATATACTATTGGTTTGATTATGCCCCTAGGGCGTCATATTTTTCCAAGTAACTTGTATTGCTGTTATAAAGTAAAGCTACAGCCATTAGGGCTGCAACAAAACATCTCCTAACTTTTGATTTTACTCTCTTATCAACCGTCATAATTTGCTAATAATTTACCCCTACAATCTACTAGTCCTAACACATCTTTTGGGTGGATTCTTTGCAATTTTTGGTTGCTGATTTTTCTACTGTAACAACTTGTTTGCTACAACTATAAGGCTGAAATAATATCTCTACAATTATTGTTTATAACAACCTTATCATTGATGCTAAAGTTCATGCTTTCATACTTGAGTTATACTGGTACTTGCTATCTTTTCTCTTGCACCATTTGTTAGAATTTTGGATTCTTGTTTAGCATCTCTAATAATCATTTATTTGCTGATACATATGTTTGTTGACTGATGAAAATAGGAACAACAAGATTAAATTGATTTTCCACTTAACATATAGCTTGTATACTTGGTGTTTCTTGTGTCTCGGGCAGGTACCGACATCATCCACAAGTACTCAAACTTCTTGGCAACCATTGACCACTACCGAGACTCATTTACAAGATACTTTCCATTTATAAACTTGACCTATAGGGGAATCCATTCATAAGTATCATTTTCCATCTCTTTTCCCCTAGGGTCACCCGGGATTTCCCCCTTGAGGTGATCAATTCACCTCTAAATTGACAGGAATACCTATCTAAGGTGATAGTGGGTGGGTATTATTCTAGTTGTCGCCATCTTGTGGTTTGGGTCAGGATTTTCCCAACTTACAATCTGTGCAATAACACAACCAATATGTAATGGTTACACTTAGTTGTAACATGTCCTCATGCAATTGGGACATTATGTCGAGTACATTAAACACAATCCATGATTTTTATAGACAAATATTCCAAAACATACAATGTAATACCCCTGTTTTCCCTAACTTGTAAATATAACTATAGTTTGCTAAGAGACTATGGGTAGACTGATTATGTGTGGATGTTGGAATTGATGAACCTTTTGTTATAGAAGGTAATGTATTTATTTCTATTACTAAATAAAATGGAAGATGTTGCATAACTACTGAAGGGGTTGCCAAGGTAGATCTTAATGCATGAGAGAGATGGTGAGGGGAACCAGTAATGGTTGAGATGAACCCTACTAGACTAGTACTCTGCTAGATTTAAATTGTTCAGACCCAGAATAATCCTCTAACCTAGGGAATTTAATTAATAGTCAAGCTGGTAGTTGGGAACTCTTCCTCAAGAGTTAATGAGGAGATGGGTAGAGTACCCATCTGGAAACTTCCTGAATTGACCCATGAAATTGGGAATTGGACCTACAAAATCTTGCCGAGGAAGGCAAGAAAACGAAGGAAAATCATGGGTAGAGATGAAGATGCAAGAGGAATGGTTATGGTGACCATTTTCTGAAGAGGGAGAGCATGAGCAACTCTCTGGTTTGGAAGATAACTAAAAAATGAATTTGTTTCTATGTAAAAGAATTGTTGGGCAACGTCTTCTAACCAAGCCGATAAACGTGGTTGCAAAGAAGATGAGTGACTACAGAAGCACTCATTGCAGACCCCCTTGATTGGTGGAGAGAAAACTGATCTGCCAAGTTCCAGTGGGAAGAGGAGAGTGACCTCCATCCTTGGCTATTGCTGAAAAGAAGGAAGAATATCTCTTAGAGCATCATGACCTAGCTAGGGGGTGGCCAGTGGTAAATCCTTCCAGGAGTTGTTGTGCCTACGGTTGGGTGGAAAAGGGAACCCCTTTCATCAATTGCAACACTATCTGGTTTCTAGATAAGTATATTTTGTTAAATCTTTGTAGTGTTATGATCAAAGAAAATTACATACTATGTTTTAGAGCTGTGTACATTTAATTTATGACAAAAGTGGCTTGAGAAATTTAAGTTAAAGGAAGAGAATCTTTTAGCTGAAGCTCATTTGATTTACTTCCTTATCTCTTGACTATCTGTGTGTTAAAATAAGATTTCTGGGAGTGAATGTTGTGGTTGACTGTGTTGCACAGTTTAATGCATGCTTGGAAATGATGATTGAACAATT
>JZKD02S0166914.1:874512-893769 GCA_000966675.3 Picea glauca
GATGGAGGACCTCCTTTCTCTTCTCATGGGTTCAAAGCCACCCTTCAGAAATATCATATTCAGCAGAGAATGACCATAGCATACCACCCCCAAGCCAATGGACAGGTGGAAAGCACAAACAAACTAATAGAAGCCATTCTCACAAAAACAATGAAGGAAAGTAGAAAGGATTGGTCCTACAGGCTCCTTGAAGCACTATGGGCCTATAGAACTACCTGGAGAAATACTACAGGATTCTCTCCCTATGAATTAGTCTATGGAAAAAGTGTTGTTTTTCCTATGGAATTTGAGATAAAAACCTTAAGGACTGCTTTAGCTGTCAACCTTGATCTAACGGATGCGCAGACAGACAGGTTGCAGCAGCTTAATGAACTAGAGGAGAAAAGACTAGATGCCCTTCAACAAACAACCATAATTCAACAACAAAGATCACAATGGCATGACAAAAATATCAAGAATAAGCAGTTCCAAAAAGGTAATTGGGCCCTACTGTATGATTCCCGGTTTAAAGAATTTCAAGGAAAACTGCGTACAAGATGGCTTGGACCTTACGAAGTAGACACAATTTTCTCCAATGGAACAGTAAGGCTCCTCACAATCGATGAATCTAGAACTCCGTTACTTGTAAATGGTCATCGACTCCGTCTGTACCAGCGACCTATTTCTAAAGAAGATTTTAAGGCCACATACATGGCAGACGCTCATTTTCTCTTCGTTGAGGGGGTTTCTACCCCTAATAACTATTAATTCTCTTAAATTATTTTTTCTTTAGTATTAGATTAGATTAGATTTTATTTACTAATAATCCCTGTTGAGAAATACCATGCTACATTCGATTTTTGCAGATCCCCGATCGAAGCACAGCCATTAGGAGAGGATGATCCTACCTCAAAGAGACAAGCTTTCACGATGCTGAACCACCACTGTGCAGCACTGTTGACTTTCACGATGCCGAAACACCACTGTTCAGCACTGTTGACTTTCATGATGCCGAAACACCACTGTTCAACACTGTTGATTTTTCCCCGATGCTGAAACACCACTGTTCAACACTTTTCATTTTTTCCCACTCCCAAAACACTACAGTTCGCCATCTCCTCACCACCCTTCATCGACGAAACAACACCATCCAGCTATTGTTTTGCCTTTTCTTTTCCATTGCTGAAACACCCTTGTCAGCATCCCTTCATCATTTTCCCCGATGCTGAAACACCACTGTTCAACACTCTTCATTCTTCCCACTTCCAAAACACTACAGTCCGCCATCTCCTCACCACCCTTCATCGACGAAACAACACCGTCCAGCGATTGTTTCACCTTTTCTTTTCTGTTGTTGAAACACCACTGTTAGCAACCCTTCATCATTTTTCCCGATGCTGAAACACCACTGTTCAACACTTTTGACTTTCTTCCGATGCTGAAACACCATGGCTCAGCAGTCCTTCATCCACATCAATTGTTTCGTTCTTCTCTGTTGCTGAAACACCAATTTTTCACCATCGTCTGTCAACAAGCTTCTAGCGCCCTCAGATTATAGTTCATCCTTCTAGTCAGCAACCCCTCGACACAATTCATCTATTAGATCAAAAGCCTCCACCACGACAGGATTATCACGGACATGCATGATATTTTATTTACAGAATGAATCAAAAGGTAAGGCGAGGTATGTAAATTTTATGTAATTCAGTTAGACTATAGTTAATGGGAAGAATCTATATCATTATGACCACTCAAGTGCAATTATTACTAACCGCACTTGACGGGAGGGGAGTACACGTCAAATCTTTGATGCCATCATTTCACACAAATTCACCGTCATCACCCCCATTTCACCACCCTTTCGCACATTTGACCGCCATTTTGCATAACGTCGCTCAGAAAACTCACTTTGCACAGAAGCTGATACTCAAACTCTTGACGCTGTATCTTACCGAGCTAGTAGCCATGGGAGGATCTGTCATATAGAATGAACCTGCCACCACAACGCTGTTAAAGCATTATCCAACAACTTATCAAATCTTTCAGCAGGCAGGATGGCTCAGTTACTTCCAAAGACTCCAGTGGTATAATGAACAACAGGTCCTGCAATTTTCCCTAAACCTTCAGGAGGACCATTCCGTCGTCGAAGGAGTTCAAATTTCAGTGACAGAGGACGATATAACAGAGGTCTCAGGCCTCCCTATCAATGGCACTCGCATATTCAACAGAAAACATATCATTCAGAATGTGCAGCAGAATTTCTTCCTGCCAGAAGAACGAATTGTACTTAAAGGTCGAGGCGTTCAAATCAGCTCATTGCCACCTCCATGGCCAGGAGTTGAAAGATTCATCAAGCATTACCTAACCTACGAGGGCCGATACCAGGTAGTGTATCAACACGRTTTCCTTCTGTTATCCCATTTAAGGCACAATCGTCGGGTCAACATTCCTTATTATTTACTGGGTTGTTTGAAAAATATGGCGCATTACTGCAGAAAAGCTAAAGATCCCACCCTGTCACTCACCCACCACCGTCTTGTCCAATTACTCATCCAAAGGGGTTTTTCCCAACAAAACCCCCCACTAAATAACCCACCTATAAACCCCCAAGAAGTTGCCAAAAATCCTGAAAACCTCCAAGAGCAGCAACCGCAAAACCCCCCAGACTCCCCAGAAAGACTCAATAGCCCACCTACAGAACCAACCAGACCAACCAATCCCCCTGCCATACCAATACCGCCTCATACCTTACCCGAATCATCCACTCCCGCCCTTCAAATTCTGAGTGATGATTCTGATCCGGACATTTCCCCCTGCCCCATCATTGAACAAAGGCCTTCACGAAAATGAAAACAAGCTCCCCTCTTTCCACCCTTCTTACGGAAAAAGAGAACAAGAGCCTCAGCCAGGCCACCCTTTAGTACCACTACCCTAGACCCCCCACCGATTCGATTGATACCCTGTACATCTCCAGCTTCCCAAATTATGGGATCTTTGCCTGTCCCACCCACGGGCACTGAAACACAAGAACCAGATGCCCAGGGTGGTGCGCCATCTTTCCTTTCAAACCCTGTAGCTGAAACACAAGAACCAGCTACCCATTCAGTGGCTGAAACACAAGAACCATCTACCCATTCAGTGGCTGAAACACAAGAACCATCCATAGCTACCACACAAGAACTAGCTATGGCTGAAACACAAGAACTAGCTACTGACATTGAAATTGAGATACAGGAATTAGAAACCCCGGGTGCTGAAACACCATTCTCCTCAAATAAAGTAGCTAAAACACAAGAACTAGCTACCCATTCAGTGGCTGAACCACAAGAACCAGCCATAGTTGCCACACAAGAACCAGCTACGGCTGAAACACAAGAACTAGCCGCTGACATTGACATTGAAATTCAGGAATCAGAGTTCGAAGGTGCTGAAACACTACTCTCCTTACACCAAGAGGCTGAAACACAAGCATCAGCTGCCATTCCTGTAGCTACTCCATAAGAACCAGCTCATGAGGCTATGACTGCAACACAAGAACCAGTCATCTCTCAATCCAAACCAACAATGGCCGATGTCTTGGAAGAAAACGAGTTTTTAAAGTCTCAGTTGGAAGCATATCAACAAGAACTATCCAGGGCAAAGGAAGCATATGAAAAAGAATTAAATCGGTATGCCTTTGAACGAACAACAACCTTGTCAAAGGAGACTATAGAGAGCTTGTGTAAAGAATATATGTGTTGCCAATGTGGATATATTTACTACCAAGAAGGCTATAAGGTAATTCAGGTCCCAGTGCCAGGAGCAACCCCTATTCCTTCACCCTTTGTAGCCAAGGAAGCACCTGCTGCAACACAAGAACCAACAGGCCCTCCTAAGCTCAAGACTGAACCTACTGCAACACAAAAACCAACAGGCCCTCCTAAGCTCAAGACTGAACCTGCTGCAACACAAGAACCAACAGGCCCTCCCAAGCTGAAGACTGAGCCCTCCATTGGAACAAAAGAAGCCCCCACCTTTGTCAACAAGGCTATACAGACAGTGCTTATGGAGGAATTTAAACCTCCCAACCAGATCAATCTCTCCACTTCCAGAGAACAATCCACTCAAACCTTACCTCATCCCACTACTTCCAATGCTGAAACACAGACTCAACTATGGGATGAACACACAGAAATACAAAAATGGAAGAAAGAATATGCTGAAACTCAAGCCAAAAACTTGCAAGTGCACAAAAAAATCTGGATCAACCATATTTACTCAAATTGGGAAGTATTAGAACATACACGCCAGGAAGCTCTTGAGCTTAATAAGAAGAACAAATAATTGAAAGGCAGATTGGTCCTGGTCTTTGATTTGGTGCAAAAGCTACTGGCCACAAGGAAGCCATCTTGTAACTACTCCTTATTCCTGATGGAGAGACTCACATTCTTTCAGATCAAATCCATTCTAGAAGGTAAACCCCATGCAGTAATACAATCAATAGATTTTATCAAAACTTTTGTAGCTGCCTCTACTAGGGATCAACACCTCCTCTGTGAGGCATACTTTCATAACGAGGCTATTCCAGAAAACAGGTTGCTAAACATAAATCCCCTTGTTGGGGACATTCAAATTCGAGCATTCACCTCCTTTCTCCTCAATCAAATCATTTGGCAAGATGACTTTTTGGCTGCCAAACACAATGAAGATAATCACCTCCTCTGGATTAGACCAGAACCACAAAGGGCAGCTACCTTTATCTCACAATATTATGAGTTCTTAAAACAACCAGGGGTGACTGAACATGTTCAACAGCTACAATCAGAAGTGCTCAAGGATTGTGAACACATCATCAGATCCATAGAGATTCCTACCCTCCAGGCCAATAACCTGTTTTGGCATCAATCCACGGAGAAGAGACAAGAGCACAATCCTTTTGGTCCTGCCAATTTGGAAGTAGCAATTTCTAGGATACCCAGCTACATCCAGTGTGTTAGGCATTGTGCTGAAAACTGGATAGGGTACATGTTGTATTTTCCCATCCTCTGGTTGCCAATAGAAAGGTATCAAGTCAGTTATAAGCTGCCTAAGAAGGCATAAACAATAACATGACAACGATTACAGTAGGTCCAAGGGTTCAGAACGCCAACGGACAATACCTCCCACAGTTACAGCTTGAGTAACTTACATGGTCAGGGTCGGTATCCAGACTCTGAATCAGAGTGAGTTTCCTGAGGAAACGCAACACCTTGAGTTGGGGGGGATGTTAGGACCACACAATGCACCTTTTTGCCTATACTTTTTGCCACTATTATACTCTTGATCAACCATATTTAAACTCATACTATCACTTTATCTAATCAACCCAAAGGTACACAACGTCCCTTCTCATTACTATACATTTAATCTGTTTTGCATAATATTTTACATCACTCTCATACTTAACCAATTGATTAGAAATGTACAAGTGTTCAAATTGCAGATTAGCATCTAAAGCCTTTTGCCGAAACACAAAACTGTACACAGTCCAAGGTCACAGATGCTGAAACACAGAGCTGTTACACAGTCCAGAGCTGCAGATGCTGAAACATGAAGCTGTTACACAGTCTAGAGTCGCAGATGCTGAAACACAGAGCTTCTACACAGTCCAGAGCTACAGATGCTGAAACACAGAGGAAACCGCCAGGACCGACATTGCTGAAACACAAGGAAGCCGTTACAGTTAGCGGTCAACAAACACCAACCGTCGCTCCTACATAAGAATTCCGTCACAGTCAAGAGCGCAATTCACGTGGCTGAAATAGCCCGCGAATTGCGATGCTGAAACAACAATCAGCAGCAACGAGAAGAAGCTGTTACTCCAGCTGTAACAACAATACCTCTTTCAACACCTGAAATAGTAGTATGTTGCACAGGACTATGACATCCTATTCTGGTTTAGAAAGTAGATCCGACCAAAGATAGGACTCAGATATACACTGTGATTTTTGATCAATTGTATCGAAGGGGTTCCCTCTTTAAATAAGAGGAAATCATCATTCGAGGGATCCAAGTTTTTATGTATTGAAAATCTTCAAAGACAAGGACGTATTTTTCATTCTTCCAGATTGTAATGTGATACATTGACAGATGAATAGAAAACTATTTTGAGCATCCGTCTCTAAGATTTTTCGTCTCAGGGGAATCTTGTGAGAAGGGAGGGCCCACCTTCTTCACAAGATTCACCCGTTAGTTTTAGAAGTGTGTTAGTACAATCTCTGTTTATGCTTTGATTAACTTTTGTTTGCTGAAACAGTACTTTTAATGAATCCCGCTTTGCTGAAACACTACTGAACTCTGTCTTAGTTTATTGAATGAAATTCATAATTTTGTTTATCAGCAATCTTGTGTGATGATTTTATGAGGTTAGCCAGAGACTGGGTTAAGGGTTCCTGCTCAGAAAGGAAGGGATCAGAACATCCCATTCTCTGTAGGTTTTACTTCTACAAGTGTGCTAGCCAGAGACTGGGTTAAGGGTTCCTGCTCAGAAAGGAAGGAATCAGAATGTCCCGTCCTCTTTAGATTTCAATTACCTCTGCAAGTGTGCTAGCCAGAAACTGGATTAAGGGTTCCTTCTCAAAAAGGAAGGGATCAAAACATCCTATTCTCTGTAGGTTTTACTTCTGCACGTGTGCTAGCCAAAGACTAGGTTAAGGGTTCCTGCTCAGAAAGGAAGGAATCAAAATATCCTGTCCTCTTTAGATTTCAATTACCTCTGCAAGTGTGCTAGCCAGAGATTGGGTTAAGGGTTCCTGCTCAGAAAGGAAGGGATCAGAATATCCTGTTCTCTGTAGACTTTACTTCTGCAAGTGTGCTAGCCAGAGATTGGGTTAAGGGTTCCTACTCAGAACGGAAGGGATCAAAATATCCTGTTCTCTGTAGATCTCAGTCATCTTTCACAAGTGAGATAATCAAAAATAAAGATAAAAGTTTCTGCTTAGAAAGGAAGGAATTAGATGGCCTTATTCTCTGCTAGATAGAGTTAATTTTCTCTGCATTACTGTTTTCATGAAAGAGTGTTAATCAGAAACAAGCACTGAAGTCTCTGTTTGAGGATAAAGGGTCCTATTCTATGGTTGTAGAATAGTTGTTCTTTCCTGTTGCAAGTGTTATTTTTAAATGTAATCCAGGATTCTTTAGATTAATCTTTAAAATCTACAATAGGTAGGTGACTTTCCTGTGATTTAAATCAGAACTTCAGTTCATGCAAGGCAAGTGTGATTAGTATAATTTCTTTTACTATAACTGTAAGTTGCTTTTGGAATTGAGCATATATAGTGTGTGGTTATCTTTGAAATAACAAGACTTCCCTGGGTTGATAATTTATGTATCACTTGGTTGTTTGAGTCAATTAAGCAATTATAGTGACCAACACCCATGCGGAGCTGAGATCATGGATCTTACCTATTTTGAGGGTTATGTGGACCCAGTAAGGGCCCCTCTAGGGTTTTGTAACGAGTTTATGGGATGTCGGCCCGTGGGATTTCCCCATGTTTAGGCCTTATTGTAAAGTATAAATAAAGAGGAATGTAGTGTATAAGTAGTGCTATGTGCGAAGGAATGTATGTGGTCAAGGCTTTGTGCTCGACTATGATTTGTAGAAGGTGCTAAGTGCCGTGATAAGAGATTTTGGCTCTATGCATTTGACCTATTTTTGGAAGGTAAAGAAGGAGGATCTAGTGCTTAGTGCATAGATCTCCTATCTTGTGCGAAGTTCGACTCTGTGGCTTAGTGCACATGAGTGAATGGATGTAATATTTTGATGAATAATAAAGAGGCGAAGCGGTTTGTGGATGTAGCCCCACCCTGGGGTGAACCATGTATATCTGGTGTCTCATGGTTTGCTTTGTGTAGTGTCATTTCTGTTATGCATTTTCTTAGTTCTAAGATTATGATGTGTAATGAATATATATTTTGTTGCTTAAGTACTTTACTTATGTTACAGGGTAGATGAATGCTAGACTTAACTCACAGTTCTAAGTGCTCAGGGTGCATAATCACTTGTTGTTACTGCACTTATATGTCTTTGATTATGCTTTGCGGTGTTAATGAGGTTAATAAACTAATGCATGTTCACTTCCTAAGCATTAACATAATATGCTGCGAAGTGCTCTTATCACATATTCGTGTCCCAGCCTAGTTACAGACACCTACGTCCTATAACCCCCCCTTCTTCTACCTCGGGTGAGACTTTTCTTGCTTCACAGGTGTTGCCGAAAGGGCCAGTAGTAGGGGTTTTGTTGGTGCGCTGTTAAGCGTTGAACCCTGGGTCTGCCCCTGTGCCAACAAGTGGTTCTGTTGCTGGGACCTGAAACTGTGATTGTTGGGAATTGAAGTAAAGAAAAAGAAAAGCTCTGTGCGTAGGTATGCTGCTGAAGTGCGCAATACTCTACTTGACTTGCAAAGCTTTGTTCCAAGAAATTAAGCTGTTTTGAAGAAAAGAGGTAAGGTTCTAAAATAGGCAAGATTTATGCTTTGATAAGAGAAACATAAGTGAAATTTTTTGTTTTGAAAGCATAAATTTAAGTACATTTAATAGATTCTGTCCTAGTCTGAAGGCTAGGGCACAGTTGAAAGAAAGAGTCAGTTTGAGTAAATTTTGTGGAAATGAAGAAAGATATGTTATTACTATGCATAGAAAGAGTTTTTGCACTGATAAGTGGATGCAAGAACCTAGAAAGAAGTTTTGCAGATTGCAGGTCCAACACTATGATCCAAGGGGAAGTGCGCAGTACAAAAAATATTGGGGAACATTTAAGAGAAAAAGAGGATTGACTTTGTGTTATAATTGTAGAAGGCTGGGACATCTTGCTAAGGAATTCCCTAAGGTAGGCCCTATTTGTCTTTGTTGTAAGGTTGTTGGTCATGAGGTTGAGGATTGTCCAAGGATTATTGCTAAAGTTGAAGGGAGGGACATAAGACAAGAAAATTATGAAAAGAGTCAAGAGACTAGGGGTATGTTAGAAAGTCATAAAGAGAAAAGATCAGAGGAAGTTCAGACTATGTTATTAAAATTAGAAGAAATGATGGATGTTCATAAAGATGTCAGTTTACCAGAAAGCCTGAAAGAAAAACAACGCATAAGTGCAATAATAAAAGACTTCGACATAGATTGTATAGTCTTGGATAAATAAACACAAGTGAATATTATGATAGAAGAAACTTGGGAAGTTTTGGGAAAGCCTACTGTGGTACCTTCTTTAGGAAGGATAGGCTTGTTTAAGGGCAAGATGATAATTTTATGTGGAAGAGTAACTACTGTACCTATTATTGTTCATGGAACATTGTCTGAAGAAGAATTTGAAGTCATTAGGTTTGTTGAGGACAATGCCCCTTTCCCACTTTTGTTAGGTAAGACTTGGATTGAGATGGATCAGATCGGAAGGAAAGCAGAGGAAGAAGCTACAAAAAAGAAAAAGCAAGAATTAAGGGATTTCATAGCTAGGAAAATAGACCAACTAAGAGAAGAACGAGAGGATAAGTCGAAGAAACATAGCAAAATAACAACGCAAGAGGGAAAAAAAGTAAAAGAATTAGCTATCAAGGTTGAAAGAATGCAAGAGGGCTTGAAGGACCTATCTATCCAAGAGAGAAGTGTGCCCATTCATGAAGTGTTAAGAAAAGGGATATTAACATCAGAACCTTTGAGGGTACCTCAACAATGTGAAGCCACCACGCTAGGGGAAGATAATAATAAAAATGGAAAGAGGATTCCAGAAACAGTTAAAGAGACTCAGGTAACAGGAAAGAAGGCAAGGAAGCTCAATAAAAAGAAGGCTTGCTGACGCAACAAAATCTCAGTTCCAGAGAGATTAGGAAGAGAAGGAGAAGGCTACAAAATCCTTGCAAAAAGAGAAAGACGAAGTCCTAGTACAATTACGAGCAACATAGGACAGTGTAGCTACCTATGAAAGAAAAAAATCAGAGCTTCAGGAGGAAAATAAATCTGGCGAAGCCCAACTACAGAAGGAAAAAGAGAAGCTGCTCGTAGATCAGGCTGTGGTCAAAGAAGCAGTAAGTAAATCATGTCGCTCTATGCCAGGCTTGGTACAGGAGGAGAAAGACCTTGTCAAATCTCAAGTAGAAAAGATCGCAGATACCCTCCAACAGTTTCAGGCTAGGATAGCTGAACTGGAGTCCCGAACAATACTGAGCACCCTGCAGGAGGTGCGTGACTAGACGGAGGAGTCCGAAAAAAACACAGTAGAAAGTATAAAATCCCTCGCCTCGGCATGTAAAAAATTGATTGACAGAAGCACCCAGACGTATGAACGCCTCATCGAGGATTCCGAGTTAAAGAAGCTAGAGGCTCAGTTACAGGAGGTGCAACAACAAGCATTTTCATTGTAGGCACAGATGAAGCTACTCACAACATTGGAAAGGATGAAGAGATCCCAGGAGAAACACACAATACAACACCATATCACTGCCCTCCAGGGTAAGGTGATGGAAGTAACACAAAAGTTACAACCTGTGTAGGATGAAGCTTGCAAGGTGTTCGAGGAGATCGATGGCCAAGGTTCACAATTAGATTAAGTAGTTGCAGCAGTAGAACAATGCCTAGAAGGGCCCGTTACAAAGCAAACATTCCAGAATCTCACTGAGTAGGAGGCTCAGGCGAGGCAGTAAGTCGAGGTAGCTCAAGTTAAGCTCAAGGCTTTTGAAGAAACATTGTCTAGACCTGAGTGACTCGGGATGAGTCACAGGTGAGTGTTGGGGACCTGTTGGCCGTCGACCAAGTTTTGGGGAAACTTTGGTCAATTTTGGAGGTTTTGGCCCACTTTTGGACTTTGACACACTGTTCGAAGTAATATCACTCAGGTGGAGCTGAGATCACAAATCTTACCTATTTTGAGGTTTATGTGCACCCAGTAAGGGGCCCTCTAGGGTTTTGTAACGAGTTTATGGGATGTCGACCCATGGGTTTTCCCCATATTTAGGCCTTATTGTAAAGTATAAATAAAGAGGAATGTAGTGTAGAATTAGTAGTTCAAGTAGTGCTATGTGCGGAGGAATGTATGTAGTTGAGGCTTTGTGCTCGACTATGATTTTGTAGAAGGTGCTAAGTGCCATGATAAGAGATTTTGGCTCTGTGCATTTGACCTATTTTTGGAAGGCAAAGAAGGAGGATCTAGTGCTTAGTGCACAGATCTCTTGTCTTGTGTGAAGTTTGAATCTATGGCTTAGTGCACAGGAGTGACTGGATGTAATATTTTGGCGAATAATAAAGAGGCGAAGCGGTTTGTGGACGTAGCCCCACCCTGGGGTGAACCATGTATATATGGTGTCTCATGGTTTGCTTTGTGCAGTGTCATTTATGTTATGCATTTTCTTAGTGCTTAGATTATGATGTGTAATGAATATATATTTTGTTGCTTAAGTAATTTACTTATGTTAAAGGGTAGATGAATGCTAGAATTAACTAACAGTGCTAAGTGCTCAGGGTGCATAATCACTTGTTGTTACTACACTTATTTGTCTTTGATTATGCTCCGTGATGTTAATGAGGTTAATAAACTAATGCATGTTCACTTCCTAAGTGTTAACATAATATTCTGCGAAATGCTCTTATTGCAGATTTGTGTCCCAGACTGGTTATACCTGCGTCCTGTAACCCCCCCCCCTACTTCTACCTCGGGTGATACTTTTCCTGATTCGCAGGTGTTGCCGAAAGGGCCAGTAGTCGGGGTTTTGTTGGTGCGTTGTTAAGCGTTGAACCCTGGGTCTGCCCCTATGCCAACCTCTTTGATATATCTAATTATGTTATAATATAATTTATTATGATTATATTATAATATAATTGATAAAAGAACAAATTAGTAATATGATTTGACTATGACTTGTTGTGACGGGGCTTTAATATAATAATCAACACTAATCGACCCTGAATTGTGGGATTCCCAAGGTGAAAGGGAAGTAATCCTCGGTTTCAATGGATCAGTAATTTAGGCCAAGTAAAAATGGAATTTACTGGGTTACTTAATTTTAATAAATATTAATTATCCCAAATAAGGATTAAATATATGATTAAATGATAAGTAAAGAGAGGGATTTTATCATGATAATGATTAATTAATTTAATAGGCCTATAAGAGCTAGACAAGCGTCAACCTCTCGTTGGGAAAGTCTTTGTCTTCTATGATGATGTGGTGTGTCGGGTGACAAGGAGCCACATGGCAGTGAGAGACTTTAGTCAATGAAGGCCTAAAGAACTTTAAAGGACCATAGATTGCGATCCATAACTCATATCTAGACAAATTTGTAGTCGTTGGAAAACCCTCGTCGAATTGAAAGCGATGTAATCCTAGTTATATGGATTCGAGATGATTTAGAAAAATGAAAAATTTATACCCCATCCCTTAAAAGGATACTTAGGGGCCGGGTGTGTGTCATACAGCTTGCAATAAAATTCAATTATATTATTGTCATTCATGACTTGAACTATTGTCATCACTCGAGATATGTGCATGCCTCATTTCTTCATCACTTGTAGGCGATATTCTATTTTGGTTATTTAAACACATGTTTTTCTTCATTGACTTGTTTTTTATGTTCCGCTTGCTCATGTTCCATCTACAAACATAGAAATAAAGTGTAATAAGTAAATTTACATTTTTATATATAGTATAATACACATGATTTCTTAAATAAAAACACGTACCATAACAACGACTGATTCATAAATAATACACATGCTTTCGAAGCCATGTCGCATGCCGTGTATCAAAAGCTCTATTGGATGCTCTCCATACTTTGTTTCCTTCATGTTTAATACACCATGGAAAATCATAGTCGATATAATTAATATAAACATTTCTTATTGTTCCATTAATTAGAAAACGAGGGAAGTTAAAAAACATAGCTACTTACAAATTATTCAATTAAACCTAGATACTTAAACATACACTCACAACCCTTACTTAATGAAATATTCCCATTACAATATATTATGCAGAATAGAAAATATCTAGCAAGCAATGACATAATAATAATGATGTGTCTAGGAAAGTCTTAGAAGAACATCAGAATAACACCAGAATAAGCACCATGAAGATCAACTTTATTATGATAGCAATGTTCACTTGCCTCTTCGAGGGGGCAACCTCCAGCAGATCAGAGCTCTATTACAATAATCTCCAAGACAAAACTTCCCATACCCTTGACTCTTATTTATACTAAATCTATCTACCATAAGAACAATCTAGAGGAAGATCTTCTAGAAGCAGAAGCTTCTATTAGGTCTTCTGACATTTTACTTATTCTTCGTTATTTCTCGGGCTTATTAATATTTGCCTTTATTACATGGAAAATATATTTTTCTACCTACATGAGGAGTTAGGGAGGGTAAGTCCCCAACATTCCCCCCCCCCCCCCTTAAAAAAAGTCTTTTCCTCAAGGCTTGAGATGAGGAAATTGTTACAGAATATTAGCTGGCTCCCAGGTGGCATCTGCTAGAGTTATATCTTTTCACTGCACTAACACTTCCTTGATGGTGCGATGATGGAGATGATGCTCATGCTGATCCAAAACTGCTTGGGGTTGCAACTATATGGATCCTTCTTCATCCAACTTAGGAAGAGTGGTTTGAGTTTGGCACTTAGTTCTAATCACCTTCTTTAAGCACGAGACATGAAAAACATGATGGATCTTAGATTGACTTAGCAAAGCTAACTGGTAGGCGACCTATCCCACACGTTCGGGAAATGTATATGGACCATAAAATTTAAGTGTAAGTTTCTGGCAATGTTCAACATTGAGTGAAGTTTTCTTATAAGGTTGCAATTGAAGAAACACCTAGTCCCCTTCAACAAATTGACATTCAGAACGACCTTGATCAACTTGTTGCTTCATGAGATTCTGAGATATAACCAAATTTTCTTTGAGGGAACGAAGAATAAATTCTTGAACTATAAGAGTGTGGTCAACCTCCTAAACCTTAGAGACTCTTGGCATGTTTGAGAGAACTGAGGGTGGATTTTCTCCATATACTGCTTCAAAAGGAGTCATGCGAGTAGCTATATGGTAAGATGTGTTGTACCACCATTCAGCCAGTGGAAACCATTGCACCCATTGAGTTTTCCTTTCAGATGAAAAAAAATACAAATATGTTTCCAAACACTTGTTGACCACTTCAGTTTGGTCATCAGTCTGAGGATGATAGACTGTGCTGAGTTCCAATTGGGTTCCCTGGAGCCTGAACAATTATTGCCAAAAATTGCTAGTGAAAGTGGTATCTTTGTCAGAGACAATAGAGTGAGGCATTCCATGAAGCTTGAAAATGTTATCCATGAAAAGTTGAGCCACTATGGTTGCTATAAATGGGTGTTGAAGAGCACATAAATGAGCATATTTGGAAATACGATCAACTACCACCATGATGCCTGACTTACTACTCGATTTAGGTAAGCCAACAATGAAATCCATAGAGATATCCCTCCAAATAGCGGGTGGAATCAATAGTGGTTGTAGCGTGCCGGGAGCTTTGACTATTTCTCCTTTGCTGCGTTGATAGACATCACATTCTTCCATGAGGGTGCAAACATCTTGTTTCATTCCCTCCCAGAAAAAGGAGCGTTTGACTCGGTCATAGGTTTTGGTCAACCCGAAGTGCCTAGCTGTGGGTGAAGCATGTAGCTTAGAGAGCACCGTGGATTTAATTTGTGAATGTTTAATTAAATACAAACAACCTTTGTAGTGCAACTCATCATTGTTCCAAGAGTACCCCTAGGAGACTAGAGAATTCTCTTTCAATTGATGGATCGAACATGAACTTTTTGGATCTTGCAACCAACGTCTTGGAGCCAATCAGGTACAATGAAAGAGAGGGAAAAAAGGGACCCTTCATTTTCATCCTTTTGGGAAAGAGCATCAACAACCACATTGTCTTTTCCTTTCTTGTAAATGATCTCATAATCATATCCAAAGAGCTTATTCACCCATTTCTATTGCTTCAGGGATGAAAGCTGTTGCTCCAAAAAATACTTAAGGCTCTGATGATCTGTCTTAATTTGGAAGCGTTGCCCCAATAGATAAGGGCACCAGGGATCCACTGCATGAAAGATAGCCAACATTTCCTTTTCATAAATGGATTGGCCCAAATGGAGCTCTGAAATTTATTTGCTGGTGAAGGACAAAGGCCGACCATCTTGCATAAGGAATTCACCAATTCCTCTCTCTGAGGTATCACATTCTAGGACAAAGGTCTTTGTTAAGTCGAGAAGGGCCAATACAGGATTGGTGCACATAACCTCCTTCAATGCTTGGAAGGATTGATCAGTTGTTGGAGTCTAAGTGAAAGCATTATTTTTAAGGAGAGCCATGAGAGGTGCTGCAATTTTTCCATAATTCTCGACAAAATTGTGATAATAACCTGATAAACCCAGAAAACCACGCAAGATTTTGAGAGTCTTAGGTCGAGGCCAATCCTGCATTGCTTCAATTTTCTTTGGATCCACCTTGACACCATCTTTTCCAACAATATTACCAAAATAATCCACTTTCGAGGCTCCAAAAGCACATTTATATTGTTTTGAGGAAAAGTTGGTGCTGAGAGAGTAGATGAAGAACTTTATCCACATGAGAAATATGGGCAGTCCATGTTTTACTTTAGATGAGAATATCATCAAAGAAAACTAAGACAAAATGACAGAGAAAATGACGGAAGACATGATTCATGAGGCTTTGGAAGGTGGATGGAGCATTACATAAGCCAAAGGGAATGGCCAAGAACTCATAGTTTCTCCCATGAGTACAAAAGACAATCTTAGGAATGTCAACCTCTTTCATAAGTATCTAGTGATAGCAAGAATGAAGATCAAGTTTAATAAAATTCTGGGCACCACTTAATTCATCCATGAGATCATCAATGACAGGAATGGGAAACTTGTCTTTGATGGTCAGTTTGTTGAGGGTGCAGAAGTAAGGACACATGCACCAAGAGCCTCCTTTATTAAGGACCATGACCACATGAGAAGAATAGGGGATAGTACTAGGATGTATAACACCCACGACGAGCAATTCTTGGACAATTTTCTCAATTTCATTTTTCTGTGCAAAGGGATGGAGGTAGGGACTAACATTGGGAGGAAGGCTACTAGGGATAAAAGGAATGGAATGATCATGAAAACCATGGGAAGGGGAATTCCTTGGGGAGTAGAAAAAACATATTAATGTTTGGAGATGATGGATTGGAGGTTGGGATGCAAAGATGGTATCTCAATGGCTTGAATGGAATGGAGTTGTGCAATAATGTCTGAATGCCCTTTTTGAGGAGATTTTCCATGCAATGGGAGCTGATGATCTCGTAGGAATCGACTGTGATTCCTTTGAACCTATACTGTTGGCCCTCTTAGGTGAATTGCATGGTTAATTCTTTAAAATCCACGAGGATGGGACCTAGAGTCCTCAACCATTAACCACCTAGAACAATGTCACAACCACCCATGTCGATAACAAACATATGAGATTTCATGTTGTACTGGACAATTTGGAGACACATTTTCACAACGCCCCCCACATTTCATGGAACCTCCATTGGAAATCATGATTTGAAAGATATTGATGACACAGATATAACAATTAGTTTCTTGGGTAATGCGGTGATGAATACAATTATGGGTGTTGCCTCTATCAATGAGGATGATGACTTTCCGATGCTTAATGTAGCCAATTAACTTGAGGGTTTGGGGAGACGAGAAGAAAGTGAGAGAATTCAGGGAAATGACTAGTTCAACTTCTGGAGGGTCATCTGGTGGGGCCAAATTAGTTGGGTCAGGGGACTCTGCCACAGGAGGAGCCTCAACATCTTCTTCATAAACATATTCAGATATTTCCATAAATATCTTTTGTTCCTTACAATTGTGCCCAGGGAAATATTTTGCATCACAATTATAACAAAGGCACTTGAGTTGGCATTCATCCATTTCAACCTTGGTCAATTTCTAGATCTTCAGTGGAGCGGAAGGAGGGGTGGGAGTGAGAGGTTTAGGGAGGGGATTAAAATAGGGTTTTCTAATTTGAGAATATACAACTTGTTGTGCTTCCTTAGCTCTTTTAGTAGCTTCTACCCATATCCGGGGGTGAGCCATGAGGACGTGCACCCAAATCTCTTTCTTGAGTTCATTGATAAAGCATTCTTAAAAAAAAGCATTAGACATGCCCTCTGTGTGGAAAGACAAGTGATCAAAAGCGACTATAAAGTCTTCCACTGTGCCAGATTGTTTCAACTTGGTTAAGCGGCCTAAATGGTGGGTGTCAGTGTCAAAGCATTCATAAATATCTGCAACAAATTGTGTCCAAGCCACATATCCTTGGCATACATTTTTTTTCCATTGCCATCATTTCCAAAGTTCCTATTCTAGATGGAGAACACCATACTGAAGTTTGGCTAATCATCAGTAATTCCATAGAAAGAGAAATAATGTTCCATTTGGGTGACCCAACCGATGGGATCCAAGCCATCAAATTTGTTCACATCCACTCGAGGAAGGCGAAGGTCTCATTGAAAGGGAGGGGATTGAAAATTATGGGAATGAGAGGATTTCTCACCTTCAGAGTGAAAAGATTATTCAGATGAGTTAAGGTCTATAGGAATATTCAGTTTATTGCATATATTGGCAATGAAGGATTCAAGTTGGGTAGAAATGTCCTGTTTTAAGTTTCCCATTTGGGAACTGAGTTTCCGCACTTTCTGTTGGGTCTCTTCAAAATTAGAGGACAAAGTATTGAAATGAGATGAGAAGGTATTGAAGCAGTCTTCCAAGTATTTGCTAGGGGTGTTGGTCATGATGAACAGGGTGGGTGGGACCACTTATAAAAAAAGGGTTACAATGAAGGGTATCACAATGATCAGGGTGAAGAGGGGAATTTAATGGGGTAGGTCCCAAATACGAGGAGTCATAAGGGAGTGGGACCATAGGGGGAAAAAGTGGAAAAATGATAGGTGTTATTGCGATCAGAATGAGAAAAGGAGTCTAATGGGTTAGGTCTCAAATAAGGGTACTGGGAGGTTCCATACTTTTTTTTTGTTACTCCTACAGATTTATACTCTGAACTGAATAATACTGTAGAGGGGAAATGTTGGAATTCTTAGCAAGAAAAAATATGTAGTAATTTCACAACCCTAATGCAAACGACAAGGTTGGATTGCAATAAATATTTTCTGTTCTTGTTTTTGTCCTGTTCCCAAGGGTTAGGTTTTGTAGGAAATATACAGTAAAGGGTTTTCCCTGTGCTATAGCTCTCTGGTATATGTGCAGGGTCCAACATTAGTACTCGGCCCAATATCTCAGGGAACTAACTAAGGAGGCTAGACTGTACCCTTAGCCATACTACCCGACTACCCAGGTACTAGAGAGTCACTTCCCGAGTGTTTTTTTCAGTGAAACTATAGCAGTCAGGAGACCAATCCATTTATTTACAAAGGGCTTCAGGATGCCTAAGATGATCCGTATACAGGTGTTGTCTGATGCACTACCACTCAAAGGAGTACCAACATGGGTTACAAGGGTGGCCAACAGATGTGCGCTTGAGTACCACTTTTATTTACTGCATGTATTACTCCCCGACCGCGGGTTTATGCATTTAATGACATATCTCTGTAGCTTAAAGATGCCAGAATATGTCTCTACCCTGAAAACAAATTACCCACAGTTTCTGCCAAGGAAAGTGCTCTAATACCACTTACAGTATTCTTGGTAAAATATATTATGCAGAATAGAAAATATCTAGCAAGCAATGATAGAATAATAATGATTTATCCAGGAAAGTATTAGAAGAACATCAAAATAACACCAGAATAAGCACTAGGAAGAGGAACTTTATTATGATAGCAATGTTCACTTGCCTCTTCGAGAGGGAAACCCCTAGCACAGCAGAGCTCTATTACAATAATCTCCAAGAAAAAACTTCTCATACCCTTGACTCTTATTTATACTAAATCTATCTACCATAAGAACAATCTAGAGGAGTATCTTCTAGAAGCAAAAGCTTCTATTAGGTCTTCTTACATTTGACTTATTATTCCTGATTTTTAGGCCTTATTAATATTGACCTTTATTACATGGAAAATATATTATTCTAACTACATGAGGAGTTAGGGAGGTTAGGTCCCTAACACTCAACCTAATGTTGATGAATTCATTGGTTGCCTGTAAGGTAGCTAGAGAGGTAGTGGGGGGGCCTAGAGGGCCCATAGTGATAATAGTGGAGGTCATTCAATGTAAGGTGGACTAGGTCCACTATATTATTAAATAAGGCCCA
>JZKD02S0166914.1:905874-925098 GCA_000966675.3 Picea glauca
TATGCTAATGGATAAAATTGCTTTTTAATTGCAACAATGAAATCATTCCAAGAGGATAAAATTTTACCATGTTTCTTCATGTCCTCTTGAGTTTTGGCTTCCCACCAAATGAGTGCTGAACTATCCAATATTAAAGAAGCAAGCTGAATCTTAGTTTCATCATCTTGAATTCTTTGTATCCTACAATACACTTCAATTTGACGAATCCAGTTATCTAATTTCTCAACATTTACCTCTCCATTGTACATTGACAATTTAAATTTAATATCAAGCTTTAACAAAGGAATTTGTGGAGGAATTTTACCATGTCCCTTTGGAGAATTTGGAGGTGGATGTGAAATGGTAGAAGAAGTGGAAGATGGAGGTGAGGGAGGTGGAGTATCACCATTCCCTCCATTTCCTTTTGGAGTTTTATCACCACTGTCTCCCTTGTCCTTTGAAGGGTTGGAGCTTTCGCCTTGAAACCTTGCATTCCTTTCTTCCATCAAGACTTTCATCATTTCTCTCATATCCATGAAAGCATGTCTGAGATATTCATCTTCTAAAGGAAAATTTTCACGACTCTCTTCATGAGCCGTACTTGGTGAATGCCTCCTTGAAGCTTGAGGTGATTGTATAGTCCTTCTTCTTGAAAGTGGAGAACTTGGCTCTACAAGTTGACCTTCCCCTCTTGTGAGCTTCAACCTTGTGAGCATCAGAAAACAAAACACTTGCAAATAATCAAGCCTTCAAAAACCTTTGCTCTGATACCAACTTGATCTAAAAAATGAAAAAGGCTTGTATCTTGAAATATTTTGCAAGTTTTTAATCAAGTGTGCTTAGGCAAAAAGATCAATTTGCAAACACATAATTTAGAGAAAACTTTCACATTCAAGATGCAAATAATAACCAACAAATAACAATGAACAATAAACACATAACATAGCAAATGATAAAGGAGTTCACCCCTCTCTTGGGCTACATCTCCTGGTCCAACTTCCAATGGATCTTTTATATTATTTGCTCAAAGTGCTAAAATCAGTGCTTTACAATGCTCAAAATGCCAAATAGATGGCTCCAATGGCTCCAGAATGTCCAAAAACCCCTAGTTGGGCTTTTCCAGCACCAAAAATTGAAGAAGATAGGCTTCCTAGAAGTTTCCCCTTCATGCTTGTTGTCTCTGGTTCACCAAAACACACCTATGTGTGTCTAACCTAGCCTCTGCGCATTTTTCCATGCCTAAACCCAACACCCCACACATACCCACAAAAAACATGAATTTGTAGAATAGTTAGGGAACCTAGCCCCCTAACCCCGAAGGTGTTGGGCGCATGGGGCCATGTGGCCACGTTTCTCGCGCATCAAAAGGGGCTCGGTTCAAGCATGTATGTATATGTGACAAGTGGCGGGTGCATTTGGTGTTATAACCATTTTCATGGTGGTTTGTGACTCTCACGCAAAACATGTGGCAAGGGTCATATGTAAATGACACACAAAACCGTGGGCTGGGGCTAAGCCCCAGCCTGGACCCGTGCCGAAATACACCATAGTGAGAATTCATATAATTTTCGAAACATATAATGTTAAGAAACATATGGTGGGCATGCTGGTTGGGTGGCCCTTCCCAAAGCTTTAACCCCTGCTCGGAGTTCGCAGGGTCGAGTCCTGCAGACTCCCACAAACTTTTAATTACTAAACCCAAGATGCCACGTGGAAGCCCATGCCTGGGCCACGTGGCACCAAACCATTTGCCATTAGTGTGCCACATGTCGAAAGATGATTCATCCAAATGACTGCCAACTATTTGCCAACTCAGCACCTGCCGTGTCATCATCTTCCACGTCAGCGTATGGCCCTGCCACATCATCACCTGTACGGACTGTACAGTCATCAAATTTTTGCCTGTTTGGAAAATCGAACAAAACATGATATCTCACTCATTCGATGTTTGTTTGACCTTGTTCGAAGTGCGTTGGGTTCATGACGACGAGGCCTATTCACCCATTCGATTTGAAGTGATTCTGAGCACTTTGAATTTTGATCAAAATTTGATCCCCTGGATCACCACGCGTCCTCCAGAGCAGACAATCAATATTTACTTCAGGAGTTCGAGGTTCGAGAGTTTTAGCTTCCTCGCTCCTGTTTTCCTCCGAAGTAGTTTCTCCCGGGGTCCACAGATTCCTGTTGCGTGTCCTCCTCAGATTGACGATCGTCGTTCACTTCAGAGCTCCAACTCTGTATGCAGATCGCCCTCGAGCTCTGAAGTTACAAAGTACATGGCAGTCATCGATTCAGACATGTGGCACTCTCATTATTCATGACATATGGAATCCATCTAGCCCCGACATGTGTCACCTCTCTCTTCATGACACATCAACATAGTGACATCAGGCCACCACTTCAGATCATCGTCTGGGAAGTGTTCTTGTTCAACACCAAATTTAGTGCCATCTCCAAGTGCGATTAGAATGATCCTAAAGTTGGCAAGCAGATAAAATTTAGCAGGGGTGCTAAATTGGCAGGGCTGCCCAGATCGTGGAACGTGACTAGATCAATGACCACGCTTCATTGTAGGGATGCAACTTGCTCGAGTGTTAAAATCCTTGAGTGACCCCACAATCGAAACCATGGTATAGTAAAAGAGCTACGTGGCAGAAGATGGTGAATTGCGGGCTAAAAAACGGTGTGGGTCCAAACCACCTTCGATGGCCCTGCATTCACGTGCTTATAAAACAACAAATCTGAGAGAAACAAGTGGCCACCCCCTAAGCATTAAGCCTCGTTGTGATCTCAAGAAAAAAAGTAGTTAAGGAAAAAGGAATGGTGGTTTAAACCTTGGCTCACTTCATAAATAGAAGGCATGGAGGGTCTGGTCGTGGAGACAAAAATGTCAGCCCAAGGTACCCCTATGGACGGTTTTTCCTATAGGCCCATGCTGATCTAAGCTCGTGTCTGACAGAAGGATACACACACAATCTGGCAGAAGGATGCACAGATGTAAATCCTTGAATGGGATGGCCAGATCACTCTCCTGGTAAGTGTGGACTTATATGAGTATAAATAGATCAGTTCAAGATTTTTTTATGGTCGTCAACTGGTTGAGCAGAGCTCCTTATTTTGTAATATTTTGATAATAGAGTTGTTCTCTAGTTTTGAATGAGTCTTGAGACTTTCGTATTAATATAAGTCAACTTCTTTCATCTCTTTGTTTAAAATGCTCTAAAACACTTGTGCATGGAGGATCCAGACGAGGGTTGTGGTTGTATTGTAATGTGGGTTTGATTATAATGTTGTTGTGACCTGTTCCAGTACTTTCCTTTGTTATCTTATTTCCCCTTATGCTGAAATAATTGTGCATGGAGGATCCAGACGAGTTGTTATAGTCGCATTGTAATGTAGGTTTGATTATTATGCTACTGTGAAATATTTCAGTGTCTGAAACTTGAGTCCAAGAGTGCTCTTGTGCGTGAGTTTTTCTTCACCAAGCTGCTTGAAAGCCAGATGCCCATGGAAGAATTGTTCACCTTTCTCACTAAGTCTTCCCTTTGCTCACCTTTAACCTTAAACCATTTACTAAAGTTAATGAGGACCTCATTTCCCTATGCATTGCTTGTCCAGTTTTTGTGTTAAAACATTCTTGTACTGAGTTTTGTCCATTTAACCTCCAATCATAAACCTACCTCCACGAGCATTTTAATGGGTACTGGTCTTATCCTCTTGCAGTCCGAGGGTGACTCTCAGTGCTAACACTAATGGCACCGTTGTCGGGGAAGGAAGTAAAGATATCTTCCCTGGGAGAACGACAATTAAGATATATAGTTTTAGATGGTGAACTGAAGCTGGACACATTATTCAGACTGCATCATTCACCTGGAGAATCCACTCCATGAAGGAAGAAATTGTTAGAAACTTCATTGATACGGGATACAATAGCAATGGAAGCTATCTTGGCTCGAAGGTTTTCACCTTTAAATTTTTCATCTATTCCCGGTTTTCCTAATCCCGTGCCTTCTTTCCTAGAATGCGCAAACTTTCTTCCCATATTCCGTGGAGATGTAGGATATTATCCTGCACAACATCTCGTAAATTTTCATCGATGCATAGATCAATTGGATATCTATCATGAATATTCTCTCATGAAGATGTTCGTATACTCATTAAATGATGATGCTCGAAAATGGTATTGGTCACTTGCTATTGCCACCATATCTTCTTTGAAGGAATTTCATGCGGCTTTCAACAAGTATTGTAAGAGGTATTATTATTCTGACACAAGTCTTGAAGAATGTTGTGAAATTTTCAATTCTGATATTCAACAGACAATAGAGTGTTCCTCGTGTGATGAATTTTGTGAAGATTTGATTGAAAGAGAAAATAAGGATAGAAGTGAGTATTTTGAAAATATGGATGAAAATTTTTCTCTTTCTATTTCCCGAGAAGAAAGCCTTCAAGATATGATTGATGATAGTACTGATGATTGCATAGCCATAGATGCGTTATATTTTTCCCCATATGCACCTACTGTCTCATATTTAAAAGAAGAAATAGTTGTAGAAGAGGATTTTTCTCTATTCATTCAAGTGGTTCCCATGATGTATTTTCACCTATGATTGAAGAGAAGAATCAAGAGATTGCTCATTTTTCTTTTTAATATAAAAGAGTTTTGGGCTTACCTATATTTGGTGAGTATTCATATGAAGAAGAGAATATCCCTACATCACATTTTGCTGACTTGGGGAGAAGCCAGCCTGTGTATGACAACTATGAATCAAATTCTGATGTGTATATGAAGGGATTTCAAGACCATACTATAGAGACTTTTCCTTTATACATTAAGGAACAATATTGTGCAGATTTCAACCATCTTGGGTCCGCATAAGACATTTTGCTACCATCTCTACAAATCAGTAAAATTGCATTCACCATGCATGAACATGGATCTGCGGACAACATCAAACAACATATGATTAGCAACAAAATTAGTCCGTAGCCATGTTCAGAGTTGAAGGTAGCTGAAAGTGGAAGCTTCCATAGGAAAGAGGATATGCCGAGGATATTTGATCTTCAATTGGAACAATATCATGCCAAGGAATTTCCTTATGGTTTTCATGATCCGTTTTTTGATTATATGGAGTCTTTGAGTAGTTCAAATGTCGAATTGTTCTTTTCAAATAAAGGTTGGTTTTGTTGTCCTTTCAAATTGCATTTCTATAAGTCATGGGTTCTTTCATTCGTCTTTTCCAGATCAAAAATTTCACTTGTTAATCAATTACTTGTATGGCTTCATTGGAAGCATGATTTTACCTCATTTGAAGGAAGCCGTTTATTAGAGTAGGAGTGTGCATAAATAATCTCAGTATATGAGAATTTGTTTTTAGTTTTCAATAAATAAGCAGAGTTGCTCCTAGTATATCAAGATATGGCATAAAGTAAATATCAGATCTTGAAGGTTTGCAAAGAATTGGTTGCACAAGCCAGATGACTCCACAACCCAAAAACTAAGGCACTGGAACTTCTTGTTCTTGGAAACTCGCAGGGAGCATGCCATCCCCTGTAGAGCCAAATGTTATCACATATAGTTTTCAAGGGAAGCAGGTCGTCCAAGCCCTTTTTTGCATAGGAAACGTCTAAGCGTAGTACTCAAAAGTAGTCCATTTTGAGCTTGAAATACAAGCAGTGGGCAGATTTATTTTTCAAGTGACATAGATCCAAGGAGTAGTTCAGAGCAATGAATCGCGTGTATTTGACATGTCAAAGTTGCGCGAGGTCTAGTGCCAGATAGAAGCCCTAGAGTTAAATATCAGGCACCACATGTCCTTCTGCATCAGATGATCATGATTTACTTTGGGAATTCAGGCTTCGAGAGTTTCAACTTCTCCCCTCTCACTTTCATCCTGAGTGTTTTCTCTCGAAGTCTACCGATTGCTGTTGCATGTCAATCCAAATCTAGTAGTGGTAGTTTGCTTCGGGACTTAGGGTGTCGAGAGTTTCGAGACTTCCCCTCCCGATTTCCTCCGGAATACTTTCCCCCGGAGTTGCAGATCAGGTGCCACACGTCCTCCGAAGCGGACAGTCAATATTTAATTCGGGAGTTCAGGCTTTGGAAGTTTTAGCTTCCCCACTCTCATTTTCCTTCAAAGTAGTTTCTCCCAGATTCCACAGATCATTGCCACATGTCCTCCTCAAATTGACGATCATAGTTCACTTCGGAGCTCTAGCTCTACATGCAGACCACCCCTGAGATCTGAAGTGCCAAAGTACGTGGCAGTCATTAGTCCAGACATGTGGCTCTCTCATCAGTCATGACACTTGGCATCCATCTAGCATTGACATTTCTCACCTCTCTTTTCATGACACATCATCATAGTGACATCATGCCACCACATCAGATCATCCTCCGAGAAGTGTTCTCGTTCAGCGCCAAAATTAGTGCCATCTCCAAGTGCGGTTAGAATGATCTTAAAGTTGGCAGGCGGATAAAATTTAGTGGGGGTGCTAAATTGGCAGGGTTTCCCAGATTGCGGAACACGACTAGATCAACAACCACGCTTCATTGCGAGGACACAACTTGCTTGAGTGTTAAAATCCTTGAGTGGTCCCGCAATCGAAACTGTGGTATAGTAAAATATCTATGTGGTAGAAGGTGGTGAATTGCGGGCTCAAAAGCGGTGTGGGTACAAACCACCTTCGATGGCCCAACATTCATGTGCTTATAAAACAACAAATTCAAGAGCAACATGTGGTTTCCCCCTAGGCATTAAGCCTCGTTGTGATCTCGAGAAAAAATAGTTAATGAAAAAGGAGTGGTCATTGAAACCTCGACTCACTTCAAAAATAGAAGGCATGGAGGGTCTGGCCGTGGAGACAGAACTGTCAGCCCGAGGTACCCCTATGGACGGTTTTTCCTGTAGGCCCATGTTGATCCGAGCTCGCGTTTGATAGAAGGATACACGCACATTCTGAAAAAAGGATACACAGATGTAAAGCCTTGAATGGGATGGTCAGATCACACTCCTGGTAGTTGTGGACTGATATGAGTATAAATAGATCAGTTCAAAATTTTGTTATGGTCGTCAACTGGTTGAGAAGAGATCCCTATTTAGTAATATTTTGATAACATAGCTGTTCCTTGGTTTTGTATGAGACTTGAGACTTTCGCATTAATAGAAGTCAACTTCTTTCATCTCTTTGTTTAAAATGTGCTGAAACACTCGTGCATGGAGGATCCAAATGAGGGTTGTGGTTGTATTGTAATGTAGGTTTGATTATAATGCTGCTATGACTTATTCCAATACTTTTCTTTGTTATCTTATTTCCCCTTATGATGAAATGCTCATGCATGGAGGATCCAGATGAGTTGTTATAGTTTCATTGTAATGTAGGTTTGATTATTATGCTGTTGTGACATATTTCGATGTCTGAAACTTGAGTCCAAGAGTGCTCTTGTGCCTGATTTTTTCTTCACCAAGCTACTTGAAAGCCGGATGCCCATGACATAATTGTTCACCTTTCTCACTAAGTCTTCCCTCTTCTCACCTTTAACCTTAAACCACTGAATGAAGTCAACGAGGACCTCATTTACCTATGCATTTCTTGTTCAGTTTCTGTGTTAAAACATTCTTGTACTAAGTTTTTTCCATTTGACCTCCACTCATAAACCTACCTACACAAAAATTTTGATGGGTACTGGACTTATCCTCTTGCAGTCTGAGGGTGACTCTTAGTGCTAACACATGAGACCAATTCTATCTTATAAAATTGAATTGGACAATGTAAATAGCGGAAAACCTATGATCTATTAATGAAAATGAGAGAAATACATTAGTACCATCATACCTTTAGTGTAGATGCATTCCCCTTTTCCTCTTACTCCTCCTCATCTCTTCAACCAAGCTAGACAACCTGACTACAATTGATGTATATGGAGAAGGAAATCTGAATTTTAGTAGCATGTATCTGTAAATGCTTCTTCCTCCTTATGCTCAATATTTTCCTTCTTTATATAGATCCTTGGAAGAGGCCTGGGAGAACTTCTAGATATTATAGAGACCAATGGATACTTTAATGATGTGAGTTCCAAGGCTCATTCCATGAATAACCAACTCATCCCTCACTTGCCTCTCCAAAACTTCACAAATCTAGAAGGTTATAGAGGGTCTTGTGGGTTGCACTATAGCTGACCAGTGACGCGACATTTTTTTTCCATGTATGACAAGCGACACCCTACAAAAATATCCTGAATCCCAAGCTAGAGCTCAGTATTGGATTTCATCTTTTGTTGTGTTTCCTTTTGACCATGTAGGGAGGAAATTAAGGCTATAACAATTAGAGAATTCTATATCTACTATGTTTGACATGTCATCACCTATTGAAGACATAGATATGAAGTTAAATGCTCCAACATAATTTGTTCTCTGAAAGAAACATTGGGAAAATAATCATTTGACAAGTAATATGACCAAGATGTGTACATAGATGGATTTTATACAAAAAAGGTTTGCAAATGAAACCACTACAACTACAAGCAAAACTAAAAAGTGGGTTGGTTAATTACCAAAATGTTGATAAGTTTTATCAACCATCACTAAGGCTATAAATAAAAAGGAGGTTGTCCATGAAACAAAGGTACATAAGCATGGTCCTTAGCCCAAAGAATAAACAAAGAAACAAAAACATTAATGAATAACATGAAGGGGCATAGTATCATGAAGCAGGTCATCATGGTCATTGGGAGTTGGCCCTCATCCAATACTAATAGGCTTAACCACTAGGAAAGTTAGGTTCCATTTTTCATTGCTAGCATTGGGTGGTTTCCCATTCTTTGAAATTGTGAGCACCAAAGTTACAAACTTGTCATTTTGCTGCATATGAGGGGATGGCTAGTAGTGCCTCTTATCTCTTCTTTCCTTGATTGCACAAATGATATAGTGACTTGAATAAGCATTTGATCTTTGGGATTATATGTGCCAAGTATATCTAGCAGGGAATGTGCCATGTAGCTCCATGTTCACATTGCAAGGTGAATCTTAGACAAAGTTTTCACTTCTTGCACAAGGAGAGGCATCCACCAAATGCATTTGCCATTAAAATAAATTAGAGCTCTTAAGGATTGGTTTCTCCAATATAGGAATGGCTTGATAGTTTATTAAGATTTTCAAATACTTTGGGCCAAAAAAGAGCCTTTGATCTTAACCTATGGAAAGAGTGATGAAAAGAGATGAAAATTGAGACCTTCCAAAATTACTTCCTAGAGGGGCTTCCAAAGAAATATAATTTTGGACAAGTACCTTTCAGGCTTCCTTCCCTTCCAAACCCTGAATCACCCATTTAGTGCATAATGCTTAGGCTTGTGTATGGGTTTTTAAGATCCCTATACATCCCAATCTCTTGAAGTGTAAAATAAATCCTAGCTGACCCAATGAAATCCTTTTGCACTAGAGATGTTGGCCCAAAGAGAACTTCTTAAGGCATTTTCCAGCATTTGATAAACATTCATGGAAGGAACGCAACATGAAGAATAATATAGATTGGTGGTTATAAGAGCTTAGTACAAATATGGAATTTGGTTGCTAAGATCAAAATCTTAGTGATCCATTTTTTTATTTTTATTCTCAACTCATTGACCACGACCTCACAAAAATATTTAGGTGAAGTTTTTAATGCAAAGGGTATCCAAGCAACTTGAAATCTAGCCAGGGTGAATCTAAGACCACCTGTGGCCTTCAAGTTAACCTGAAGTTTGATATTGACTTTGTCAAAACTACAAGTTTATTACTACACATGTTGGTCTCCTTCCAATAAAGTTGATCCAGGTGGATATCATTGGCCACCCACCTATTCCATTGGGTCAAAGAACATTTTCCATTTTGACAATTTTTTTATAGTTTTTCGGGTCCCAAACTTCTAGGGTTGTTTTGAGGCCCTAAACGATGATTTTTGGGCTCAATAATGCTTAACACGTAGTAAAAGGAAGATATTAGGCTGAATGGAATGTGTAATCCTTGGATATACCTTTCCAATGGTGTATCGACCACCCCAAATGAAGATCATATGAAAAAGTTACACCCTCGGGAAGTTGTCGTATCAATTACCCCCATCGGGGCCCACAAACCTTTTGGCATTTCATCTCTCGGGGTTAGGGTTTTCTCATTTATGTTTTATGTTAAAAATGCCTTTGGAGCCTCATTGTACTCATCTTCTTGTGAATGAGAGTAATTATCACATCTCTTTTTAGAGATAAACTTCCACCATTCGAGCAAGTTTGTGTCAGTCTGCATTTTAATAATTTCAGCAGGTTCTCTTTATTAATAGAAGCCAAGTTTTAATGTATCTGTGTGTGTTTATTTGATATACATATGTATTTCATTTCATTCCATTTACAAATCTAGATCAGTGGTATCAGAGCAATTTTCTCTTTGTTTGTTTCTCTGTGCATTTCCCCAACGAGGTCAGGGTACAAGGAGTTGGGACTCGAAGTAGTTGAGCCCTTGCAAGATCGTCCCCGTTGATTTCCATGAACTCCCATTACAAAAAGAGAGAGACGATGGAGCAAGAGATCCTTTTAAACAGTTTCTCAAGGAATCCCTCACACGACAAAGGAACAAAATGATGGATAACTTTGCACAAATCCTTCGACGAATGCCAATAGGAGACACATCTTTATCAAGCGGCCACTTTGGAGGCATCGCCCACTTGAAGGTACAAGTAAATTTTGACATCCATTTATTTGAATTCCAGATAGATGTAGATGCTGTACATAAATGGTTGAATCTACTAGAAGGGTATTTTTTGGTACATAAATTTTCCAATATAGAAAATATTACCTTTTCACTCCTTAAGGCTGTCTTCGATGTCAAGGATTGGCGGGAGAGTTACTGTGAGAAAAAGGACACCAAGGAATTTGTGATATTTTCGGTTGCAACCACTTGGGATTCTTTCATGGATGCTATTAAGGAACAATAATACTCTATTGTAAGCTATGATGATCAATATACAAAATGGAACACACTACAACTAGAAAGGGACCAGATAGTGCCAGAGTTCACAAATAACTTCCATACCTTGCGCAAAAAGTTGGGTATCAAAGAATCATAATGACATATGGTGATCAAGTACCACGACTATCTGCATATATACATACAAACCTAAATGGATTTTTTGGACATCTCATCATTGGGCATGGCTTATCGATATGCTATCAAAATCGAGAAGAAATTTAAATAGAATAAGCGGGAGTTTGGATCTACAAATTCCTCACAACAAAAGCAGGGAAAAGGCGGCCCAAACCCAGAGAACAAAGGACAAAGCAAGGATGGACCCCCTCAAGACAACTAGTCCAAGCTGAAAACAGAAAAGGGTAATGAGAAGACAACGAAAGACATTAGGAAGTGGTGTGAATTCCATAAAATCTTTTGGCATAACACCGATGAATGTCGCTCGAAGCAATTGTTGGGGGATGAGATAAAAGCATCAAAGTCAGAGGGAGGTTATGACTATGAATTAGATAAGGAAAAGGGGAAGTGGATCATTGATGCAGAACCTAGTGCCACTATCACTACCACCAAGGTCCAACCAAGTGAACTAGAAGAATCGAAGGAAGGTGAACGCCTTTTTCACTCACAAATGTGGGTGAAGGTTTCTCCACTACATTTCATTATCGATAGTGGAAGTCAAAATCACTTGATCTCAACAGAGGTCCTCGAGTGGTTGAACCTATCGGTAACGCCACACCCACAACCCTACACCATTGGGTGGCTCTGCCAAGGAAGAGATCTCCACGTCAGCCAACAATGTCTTCTTCCCTACAAAATCAATCCCTTCAAGGATGAGGTATTGTGTGAGATTACCCCTATTGAAGTTTTTTTGATGTTCTTTTAGGAAAACCATACTTATGGAAGTGACATGCTACATATGAATCTAGATCTCGCAGTGTTATTATTACTTTGGGTAGACAATTGTACAGGATACTCGAGTTAACTTTGCCTATCACCATTTCTTTGATTTCTGCTAAGCGATGTGGGAAGGCCATTTCCAAGGCCGGGAAATTTGTCTTCTTCATGATTTTCTCTCAAAGTGAACAAAAGGTCACAGCCACATCCATGGCCTCTCGATGCAACAAAATCAGGTGGAAAATATCGTGAAAGAATACAAAGACAACTTCTCCTCACCCAATGGGGTACCATTTCACTGTCAGGTCAAGCATTCAATTGATCTAACCCCCAATTCACCTCTACCCAATGGGCCAGTGTATCACCTCTCTCTAATGGAAAATTAGGAAATCAAGCGACAGATCCAAGAGATACTTCAAAAGAGGCACATCTGACCCATCTCCTCACCCTGTGGGAGCCGAATTGTACCCGTGGAAAAGAAATATGGGGCTTGGAAACTTTGCATTGATTACAAGTCCCTAAAAAAATCATGGCCAGGAATCGATACCCAATTCCCTGAATTGATGACCTTCTTGACCATCTCAAGGGAGCCAACATTTTCAGTAAGATTAACCTAAAGTATGTCTACCACCAGGTCCCAATAGACCATACTGTTGTATGGAAGACTACTTTCAAGTCTAAAGAAGGTATTTTTGAATGACTATTCATGCCCTTTGGTTTGAAAAATGCTCCAACAAAGTTCATGATATTAATGGATGATATATTGCGGCCTTTCACCAATTCTTTTGTGGTGGTACATCTGGATTATATCCTCATATTAGACAAGAATTGGGAAGAACAATTACATCATATTCAACATGACCTTCACACTCTACAACAACACAAGCTATATGCTAACTTAGAAAAATGCTCCTTCGACATGAACAAGGTCCAATACCTAGGCTACATTGTTGATAAGCATGGTGTGCATGTGGATCTATCCAGGATCCAAGTCATTTGTGACTGGACAACCTCAACCACACTAACCAAGATTCAGAGTTTCTTAGGACTTGCGAAATTCTATTGTAGGTTTGTGTTGGGATTCTCCCATATTGCATGGGCCCTCAGCCACGTGACCAAGGGTGGCAGAAAGGGAAATTTTGTGTGGGGGAAGTCACAACAACAAGTGTTCGATGATTTTAAAATTCACTTGTGATAATCTCCAATACTCTCCTTATCCGATCTATAAAAACCTTTTGAGATTGATACTGATGCCGTAGACTATGCCGTGGGTGTAGTTCTCACTCAACAAGGTCATCTAGTGGCATATCATAGTGAGACACTATTAGATGTCATCCATAAGTACCCCACCTATGACAAATAAATGTATTCCATTGTACAATCCTGGCAACAATGGAAGAACTACATTCTCGGGAAGGAGACAATCATCCACACTAATCACAAGCCTCTGCAGTTCATGTAGACAGAAGGAAAATTGCAAAATGATCACCATCAAAAGTGGTCCGCATACTTGAAAAAGTTCCATCTCAACATCAAATATAAGACATGGAGCGCCAATATGTCACTAATTGCCTCAATTGACCTCCAATTGCAACCTTAACCATAGTGCTCCGCTCCTGTGGCCATTAGGCATATGAGTGGCCCCAAATCTACAAGATCGATCTTGACTTCACTACCACTTACCAGATGCTGGGCACATGCGCGACTGTCACTAACTTTCATCTTCAGGACAAACTATTATGCCATATTGTCCACCTCTGTGTTCCTTCAAGTGAACGTACACAACTAATTTGGGAAGCTCAATGTAGTCAGATGGTAGGACATTTTGGTGTGGAAACGATCGTGGCAGTACTACAAAATCATGTTTGTTGGCCAAAACTACACTAGGATGTGAGAAAATATATTAGGTCTTGCACTTCTTGAACCGTTGCCAAATCAACCACTGAGAAGTAAGGCCTATACACCCCTCTTGCTACTCCGAACATGCCATGGGAATCCATCTCGATCGACTACATGTTAGGAATTACTGCAACCAAGTAGGGAAATGACCGTGTTTTTGTGATGGTTGATCAGTTTTCTAAGATGGCCATTCTAATAGCCTGTAAGAAGAATATAACAACATAGACCATTGGAAAGATGTTCTTTGAATGGGTGTCGGTACACTTTGGGATACCATAGACCATCATATTAGATCAAGATAGCAGATTCCTAAGCACGTTCTAGTCTAGCCTTTGGTCATCATTGGAAACCAAGCTCACCAAATACACCTCCTTCCACCCCCAAATTGATGGCTAGATAGAGGTCGTAAACATAATGATTGTGCATATCTTGCGCATGTACAAATCCAAGTATCCACGCACATGGGATGATAGTCTTCCCTCTGTTCAAAAAAGATACAATAGATCCCTTCATAGCTCAAATGAACACAATCCATTTTATGTGGGGTTGGGATTTCAACCATTGGGTCCCATTGATGTCTTTCTGCCCCTTGCATCCACACAAGCCGAATCATCCCATGCTCAATTTGAGGCCAACAAAGCCACCAAGTTTATTGAACGGATTTAGCACATCTGACAACATGTCCATGATATTTTACATAAAGCCAATGCTAAGTAGAAACAACACCATGATCATCATTGGTTTTGCACAAGTTTCAGGTGGGAGATAAGGTATGGTTGCATTTGCAGAAAGAGCAACTTACAGGATCCCATTGGAAGCTTCGTCCAATTCACTATGTACCTTAAACCATCACCAAGGTTGTGGGTGACAATGATTTTTAGCTAATTATTTCCCCCTTCCTTGTCCTGCACCCAGTTTTCAATGTGGACCTCCTTCGGCCATAGTTCCCACTATTATTGGACACATTGGAGATCGTAGAGCAGTTGAAACTGACATAGCTTAACCCTTAATGCATGGAATATGCAACCATTTATTAGATCAGGGACACTTAGAGTAAGGGCACTCGCCAACAGAGGATCCAACTTTATCGGGTTGTCGGAGTAGGGCAAATCCTGCACCAAGGCAAGTGGCTCACCCGGGGCCAAGTTCAAAATTTTTTTCCCCATCTTATGGGGGTGCTCAGTGCGATGGAGAATATTTCTTACTAAGGGGGGATGATTGATCCAGGTGGATATTTGTGGCCACCCACCTACTCCATCGACTCAAAGAACAATTTCCATTTTGGCAGTTGTTTTACAGTTTCCATTTTGGCAGTTTTTGGGGCTTGGCATCACTTAACTTTCCACAAAAGGTAGATGTTAGGCCGAATGGAATATGTACTCCTCGGTTTTGAGGAAATGATATGAATTATCTTACTCAATCATTTTTCGAATCTTGTCTGGCTAGGACAAGATAGTTGGCAATATCACCCTATGATTTATAGCCTCAAAAATAATTTCCCAATCCACAAGTATAAATTACCAGGGCTTAGGATGATTTATTAATGAAAAGAATGTTGCAAAAATAAAATTTTATTTTATTTTTAGTTTCATAAACACATACACATTACAGAAAGTAAATATGGAGATCGAAAAGAAAAAGTGACCAAGTCATAAATACACACAAATGAGGCATAATAACAATCTGATTTATTTCATTCCAAGAAATCAAAAGTGTCTTTCTCTTTACAAAATCCCTGTGGGGGCATGGACCAAAGTATAATTTAGAGATCCCCAATGAAAACCATACAAAAGGACTCTGACAAGAAGTAAAAACTGAACTTTATAATTTGGATCAACTTGCCACAGACTACTGCCAATTTGACTCTGCACAATATCCTTTATCAACTATGAAATTTAATCCATAAACAAAAAAGTATACACAAAATATCAAATATAGATCAACACCTCTAAAACAAGCATCTGAATGATATGGTTCAACTTTGAACCTTTCTTTCTACAATAGGACCCTACTATAAAAAAGAGAACTAGGCTTTGAATAACTCAAGAATGAATGGAAACTAAACTATCTCATGTAAAAAAGAGCAAACCTTAGTCTTGCTTTCTCCTTCTATTCTCCCTTTATTCTTCCTTCTCATTTGGATTTTATTCATTCCAAATAAGTTGAAGTAGTTCAACTACTTTATTTAGTTAAGTTAGTTGAACTTAACTAATTTTAGTTTAGGAGAAATAATAATAATAATAATAGTTAAGGGTCTTTATTTAATAACAACTAAGTAGGCGGGACCCCTTGTGACTCCCTTCTTTATTATTTTTCAAAAATAAACACATTTAGATAATCAGTTAAACACATGCCACCTTGTAGCTCCCATAAATACTTCCAAAACTTGAATATTAAATATCAGAAATAATTCAAATCATATCCAAAACATGTAAATAACCACATTATCCAAAAAAATAGCTTGTTGTCCAAAAATTCCTGCAGACTATTGTCTTCAACAACTCAATCATAAACAGATAAATTAAAATCCATATTTGCCACTTTGAGAGGCAATCTTTCTTCTATCACTGTTGTCCCCTTTGGGCTTCCCAGAAGTAGCCTTTGGTTGATTCTAACCTTGAGGCTTAATCTCACTAATAGCATGAGAACAATCGTCCTTTAGATGCATATGAGAGGACACTGATTTTGATGAGTCATTTGAAGGAGATGAGGGGGAAAAACAACTTTACCTTTGTCTTGCACATGGGGGACATTGATCTTAAGCCTTTTTCTAGCATGGGAGGATTGAACAGGTGATTGCACAGGGGAAATTTGAACATTCGTATTTACAGGTGGAAGAGGAGGTAATGACAAGTTGGGCCAACCACGATGGTGAGAGACTGTCGGATTGACAATCTATTGCGATCCATAATTTGTAGGGACTTCTGGTTGTAAGGACACATGAGGAGGCATAGGAATACCAAGGATTTTTTGAGGCTACAAGGGAGGTCTCTCTGGTCTAGGCTATACTATCCCTTGCCCGATCTAGTTGAAGAACCCAACTTGAAACAACTGGTTCAACTCCTGAGGGTTAACATCAAAACGAATAGAGAATCTAGGCCTTCTAGGCCCTCTGTTCCAGTGACCTCTTCCTCTATTTTTTCTTCCATGGATGTCTCTGTTGAAGAAACTCATCATGTATGCAACAATTCATCAGTAACTTGCCCTTAACATACCATACATGACAATCTGCTTGCATGAAACAATTTTTGGCTTAGAAATTGACACAAGACCCATGAAATTCCATCCATAAGAAATCATTTAATAATTTCCAAGTGAGTAGGGGGTGAATAGGGTTCATGGGATATATGGAGGAATTGTAATGAACGAAAAAGTGGTAGCATGACAAGGGACAATTACACGAGTACCGCTCAATAATTCATTAAAAAATTTCACTGTGCAATCAAATACCAAAAATATCAGCTATCACCTATTTCTGTGTCATATCTTTTATCACTATTATACAAAGTTTTAATTTATTTTATAGAATGGGGCGTGTAAAATTGAAATTGGGATCATGAGGGGGGTATAATGAGAGAAAAAGTGATAGTATGAGAGGGGAAAATATGGATACTGTTCATAAAAATAAATCAAATCAAACAACAACCATAACTCTGTTCAGACCTCATAATCCAATAAGCATTCACTTTTTTTAACCAAAAGCTTTTAACTGTCCTTTATTTACATAATGCTTGCTGACTTCAAATAAAAGAAAATTCATATGCCCATACTACTTCAATTATAACAACCCTTTCATCTATACAATACCTATACAATATATATACAACAATCATAATAACATCACTTCCAATTTCACAATAACATTATAACCCTTCGAGCCATAGTCTTTCATGTTCCAATGCTAAACTCCTTTCTTTTTTTAAACAAATAGAATATGCACATTGATTCCAACCATCCACATCGAATGTTTATTTCTAAAACTCAAATAAGAATAGGCCGAATATTAACCACCAACTGTCGACTTTGAAACACTGTTTGACATAATCCATTGGCATTGAAACTCATAATTGGGACTCGATTCAATCACACACTAGTGTTTATCAATATAATCAACATAAGTTATGATTCATAAACAACATTTAACCAATAACATGCAACTCTAAGCCTGAGATTCATATACAAACTTATTTTAAAAGAAATTCCCAACAAAAGACAAAGTTAAATAGTGCCTAAGGAGAAACATAACCAAGTCAATCTCAACAAAACCAAGTCGTGCTTAATAGAAACATAACCAAGTCATGCTTAATAGAGAAAGCACACACATGTGCCCATTTTTTTGTTGACAAGATTGAAACGAGACCAACATCATGTTTAGGGTTGAACACAACAATGGAGGTAAGAACAAATAGCTCGACCAAATGGAAAAAATCCTCAGGGACTGTAACATCCCCAACCACCAATAGGTCGGGCCATGCCACTACTTAGATGCTTTACTCAGCTCTGAAACCATATTGTAACGTCCCCGACCACCCATGGCCGGGGCACGCCACGCCAGAGAACACTTACATTCTCTCTGCGGAACATACTGTAACATACCCAACTTCTATTCTGAGCTATGTCACATAAAATTTTCTAACTGTATGCAATTAAAAATATATACATGCAGAACTCTTACAGAAGCCCTATATATATAACGTAAACATAAAAATATATTTGTAAACGAACGAATCCATACTGAAATAACAACAAATGTGTACATGCAACATATACAGGAAATACCCATAAAAATAAACACGTAAATAACAATGCAACATGTAAATTTATCACACAATTGGCACATATCTTGGTAAGAATGTCATCAAATGCATTTAGACTTTCCACGAACATCCTAGCCTTAGACCACACTATTCATCACTCTCAATAGTGATTCACCCCTGAGCTGTGACTAAACTCCACCCGGGTAAGGGTTCCTAACTAGGCTAATGGCTCATGGAAAACATGAAAGACTCCATCACAGGTGCCTACTCAAACTAACAACCTACAGTCTCTCATTCCCCACATGTCTGTCCCACCCAAGGAAGTGTGCCCCTTCTCTAATCAACAGTCCCTCGGCTTCCCCATTTCCCTTTTAGGACTTCAACAATAGACCAGACAAGAAGTCTCAGAGCCCTGTAGCTACAGTTCAACACCTCCAGGAAGTCAATTCCCAACAATTATATCACCCAGAGAATTGCTCACGGGCCTGACAACCCGCCTCTTGAATATCCCACGGGCCTGGAAACTCGCTTCTTCAGTCCCGCTCCCCAACTAACCAGCTACACCAACACATAATGGCTATGGATATAGGTTCAAATACAATGAAATGAATGTCTGAGGATAACTGACTGCGTGAGTGAAAAATGGTCATGCAATCATGGCTGAATGATGGAAAAGATGATGGTAAGAATGATGGGGGGGG